>BOPM01001045.1:37963-50851 GCA_022179025.1 Porites australiensis | reverse complement strand
GTCACCCGCAGTAAAATTTTATTTTTGGTAAGATTCTCAGACCGGAATGCTGACTATCACTTTGCAAATTGACTCCTAAACAGCAAAATGCCCTAAAGGCGAAGTGAGGTGTGATGGAGGAAAATGCATCAGTGTGACGAAGCTTTGCGACGGTAACGCCGACTGCGAGGACGGCTCGGATGAGGAGCCGAACAATTGTCGTAAGTCTAACGCTTCATAGTTCTTGTTCCTATAACCTTTAGCATCAGCGTGCATATTCTCTCACTGTTCTCAGTACACTTCCAAAAATTCTGAGTTAGAAGAATTTATTTAACAATCAAAGTCTTTTGGTGACGCTTCCTGAAATCCTAAAAACGTGTGATGTTTGATGAGCAATTATCTTTAGTCAAAATAGCAACCGGAAGTAGATATCTCGCTCGTGCGGGCAAGGTTGCGATGGAGATTTCCTCCTTAGCTTTTTGTTCGGCGATTTGCTGCTGGGTGTCTAAACGCTTTGCCCAAAACAAAGTCGCCGTCTGGTTAGCTCAGTTGGGAGAGCGCTGGTCTGCCATATGGGAGGACTTGGGTGCAAACCCCGCCGGGATTAACAGTCAGGGTCTTCACCTAATTTTGAAGATCTTGTCTCAAACCAGATGACCGCTCTATTACGCAGTGACCTTAACCTGTAGGCCTGGTCTCCTTCATCCTTCCTTATCAACTTGGAAGGGGACGAAATCAATCCACGTTGCTGTTCGAAAAGAGTAGGAGACGTAGACCCCGGTGGTGTGGTCTACAAACATACATGCATACATGTTTTTTTTTTATTTGGAGTCTTATACAATAAATAGTATATCAACTATTTCCAAATAACTAAAATTTCAAACAACAAAAATTCTTATTCATTCAAAATAATTCCTACTTTAAAAACATAGCTAAAACATGCTTACCTTCATCGATGGTTAAGTTTATCTTCGATAGTGCACGTTTAGGGTTGTTCAGGTCCGGAAATAATCTCCAAATAGCAGATGTCGCCCTTCGAGTTGTCTTCTTGTTGTTCTTGCCATGTTTTTTAGCCATTATTTCGCCTAGTTCTTAGTCTTGAAAAGAGTGAAAGGAACGGCATTTTTGTTTTCACAACCAAAACAACTCAACCTCCTCCCCAGGTCTTCTCACTTAACGTTACATTAACCTGCAAGGAAGCTGCACTTTTGACGTCGTCGGTTGATTAATCGCAAAATTCTTCCAAATTTAGTCATCAGTAGCTGTTTATGGTGAATTATGCGTGTGCTTTGGGCCAATCAGAATCGGGGAAATATTTTGAATGAATAATAAATGGAGTTAACGGACACTGTCAGATTATGTCTCGAAGTGTCAGACTTTGTACCTTTCTACGGTAGCAATCTCATAGTGAACTTACGCAGTAGGACAGTTGAGGAAAGAAGACAACAAACCTTGTGTGACAGGCGTGACAATAATTATGGTTTGAAAAAAAAACTTTGATCCACCAAAGTTCACCTTTCTTTAAACAGAAAAAGAACACAGTAATGTTAAGTGAAGATCACGACAAAACACGCAACTAACAGCTCTGTTACGTTTGTCACGCCTAAACGTTTACGTCTTCTTCTTTCTGCCGTCATGTCACGCCTAAACGTTTACGTCTTCTTCTTTCTGCCGTCATGTTGCATAAGCTCACTATTTTAGGAAAACAAAAGAAAAACAGTGCGAGAAATACGACTACAATACGTGCATCGCGGCCATACTTTTTTGAAAGCCTGTCATTCACAGTTACCTTATTTTTGTTATTTTTTTTTTTAATTAGTAGGCGGGATGGTGAAAACAATGGCTTCCTCGCAGGTGTTCCCCTCCTCCCTCCTGCCACGCAGGCTTATTTAATCTAGACGTAGTTCTTTTTTAATTGGACTCCCTGAAATAATAAGAACACTGATTTTGTTGTTTATTTTGCTCCATCGTCTACAGCGTCGCTACAGCGACAGAGAGTTATTTTCTGCCACGTTCGCAGCAATTTCTTTCCTTAGTATGAACGTTAACTGCGCTTAAGCTAAAAAACACAAAACGAAGAGCAATTTGTTCCTGTTAGTGTTTTATTCTTTTAGTATTTCATCAATTAAAAGAACTGCATAATATCACAACTGAATGGCTCAATAATACCGTATGGACAACGTCGTGTTAATGTTGAACTTCTATCGAATAATGACTTAAGTCTTTTCGATAGTAATCGATAGTAATCAATAACAATCGATAAAAAAACATCGACTTCTATTGGAAATCGGTTTTAATCGAAATCACAACTTTTTTCTTTTTTCTATCCATTGATATCGGAAATCATTATTCATCGATATTTGATATCGATGACTATCGATTATTATCGATTATAGGTTTATCGATTAACTACGTCTGACATATTTTAATGTGCAATACTATGCTGTCACATCGCACAGTTCTGGCTCGATTTTTTTAAATGATTTTTAATCTTTATTTTTCTAGTAATGTTCCTACAACAAGCTTGTAAAAATAGATGAAAAAATCTCACTTTGCAATGTTATCCCTCAACAGCAAAATTCCCTAAAGGCGAGCTGAGATGTGATGGAGTAAAATGCATTAATGTTACAAAACGTTGCGACGGCGAAGCCGATTGTGTGGACGGTTTTTTCTCGGGAAATTTATTTTATAAAGGCAATAGAAGACTTTTTTACTGTGTTTGCATAGCCTGATATAAACACGAGAAAGGTTTGGGAGAATTCTCGACAGTTATGTAAACCCGAGACGAAGTTGAGAGTTTTACGTTTTTTCTCCTAAAATTTATTTTATAAAAGCAATAGAAAACTTTTTTACCGTGTTTGCATAGCCTGATATAAACACGAGAAAGGTTTGGGAGAATTCTCGACAGTTATGCAATCCCTCGACTTCGTCTCGGGTTTGCATAACTGTCTCGAATTCTCCCAAACCTTTCTCGTGTTTATATCAGGCTATGCAAACACAGAAAACGTTTTCTATTGCTTAAATAATGAACTGGTCTCGACCAATCAGAATTCAATTTTAACCTTGGCTATTTTGTAATGTGTGACAATTTATGCAATGAACTTAAAGTAGAAATATGAAAAATTGACTGTAGTTCTTTTAGGATAAAGGGTAACACTAATTGTTAAAAGAAATTAACTAGATGCGAAATTTGTCGAAATTTCAAAAATTCGCCGACACAGCCGGCGCTGAAGCGATACGTCAGCTACTTATTAAATGCTGTTGTTTTACACATAATTTTCTCTACCATAAAACACACAAAATGTACGTTATATTTCGGGTTTAAATCCTTAAAAAACTTCTCTCACTCACGATCAGTTGTTCTTCTGTCGCTTTATCTTTTCACTTTCCTTCACAACGACAACTGAGTATTTTCTTCAACTTCCACTTTTCGTTTATTTCATCGGTGTATTTTAAACCTCACCCGATAAGCTATTTACCGCGCTATCTTTTCGTTAGCGTGCACCAATAGCCAAATGGAAGATGGCTAACTGACAAATCAGAGCGCACGTTTTATTTCTGTGATATAAATTCTGGGACGCTGAACAAAGGTGAGTAGGCGCAAAGCTATTTAAAATAGCTTTAAAGGTCAGTATAAATTATTTTATAATGAATTCGCTTTTTCACCGGCAGCCAGTGCAATGAGTACAAAAGTGGGGTAATATGGCTAAAACGGGTCGTACCTGCTTCTAATCTAGCAGCCGCACTCTGAACTCGCTGTAACTTACTTAGAGACTTCTCTAGTAGCAGGGAGACCATAGAGAAGGCTGTTACACAGGGACGGCGGAGCGCATTTCAAATGGGGGGCCTTGAAAGCGAGTTTGTAGGGCGGACTGTGGGCATCCTACCGCAGAAAATATTTAAATCTAGAGGCTCGAAAATGGCGTTTTCAACATTTTCCACGAGACATTTCTTTTGAAAAACTCAACCTGGATAAAGTGTAAAATGACAGATACTTGATAGTGCTTACAGCAATATCATGGAGGTTTTTTAAACTTGATACATATTTCTCGGCCTTCCATATACGCCGTCCTTAGTACACTGGCCCGCGATTTTATACGAGCTCTCCTTGCGCACGCTGGGAAAATGTGAAAAGCACCTAAACACAAAAAGTTTCCTATAGGTTTTGTCTAAATAAAGAAAGTGCGATTTAAACATTGGTTTTATCTAGGGATATCTTTTTTTATTATACGGCTGAGTGTGTTTTCGCCGTGCGATTGGTCAATTTGCGGTCCGTAACTTGCTATACGGACCAAAATTTTTAAAGAAAGTGCTCATTCGGAGCTCTAAATCTCTTTACCTCAGAAAAAAGGTTTAAATAAAGTTATAAGACGCCTGTCAACTTTTAGGACTTGGATGTTGACTTTGGCCTTCAATTACTGTGTTTATTTATGAACGAAGGCGATGAAGAAACTAACTCGTAATCTTATCGAAGAGGATTCTAGTCAGTGTTTGAAAATTTTATCGCAGGACACAGTTAAGAAGACGAAAATCGACTGACAGAGATTCGAGATGTTTTGCGAAGAGAAAGTGAGTAATTCATTCGAAAAATATGATAACAAACATACCTGCACCCGATATTCTTGACAAGCTTCTTTACCATTTGCACTGTTTTTTCAAAGACCAACGAAAGAAAGATAGAAGCGAGTTGAAGCCAGGCACAATTTTCAAAAGATTCCAGCGTCACATTAACGAGTGAATACTTACAGTGCTCTAAGTTTTGACCGAATAAACTTTAAAACAGGGGCACCTAACGAGAATATAGTTCAAAAACACTTAAACATAGCATTGTTAAACGTATTTTAGTATTTAAACGGTAGATATAGCCATCTTTTTATCCCCTAAAAATTTTTCATCTGTTCGGATTTCCTAGCTGAAAGTCTAGTGATCCGAAAATTAAAGGGATCAAAACTTACCTTTTCGAAAATTTCTGCCAGAAAAAAGGCTCCCGAAAATTCTAGGAGACCTTTTTAGGGTAAAAATTCGATAAAAATGGGCAATTATGCCAATTTTTAGATGTTCGAAAATCCTATGAGAGGCAGGCAAGCAAGAAATTTTGTAACAAATGTTCCGAAAATTCTAGATCTCAAATCGTCTTCCGAACAGATATTTTCCGAAAATTGACATCGGGTGCCCCTTTCCAAATTATAACCTAGCCGTTGTTTTAATGAGACCGAGGCAGAGAATTCTAGTCAGTGTTGGAAAATGTTAACGCAGATCACAATTGAAGACGAGAATGAACTGGCAGAAAGAGAGGTTTTCCCAAAAACAATTAACGAGCGAATCCTTCGACAATGACAACAAACTTACCTTGAAAAGCTTCTTTGCCTTTTGCAGCGTTTTTTTTTTTTACAAGGACAAACGGAGGAAAGATGGAAACGACTTCTAGACAGACACAGTGTCCGGTTTCCAAAAAACTCCAGCGTTACATTAAAGAGCTAAAACTTACAGTGCTCTTAGTTTTGACCGAATAAACTTTTTCAACATGGCGAATTTGTTTTTACTTTCTCGGAAAGCCTTTGTTATGTGTTACTGTTTTCGTGCGCCAATAAAAACTTTCTTTTTTGACGCCTGTCAAATGACTGTCAAATCGTGCGTCCTGCACTTGTTTCCGGTCCCCCAAACAGGAAGAATCCATATAATAAACATCTTATTAGCCTCGTTTTTTCGGTCCGTACTGTAAATTACGGATCCTCCTCGGATCCTTTCCATCGATTTATGGCCGTACTCGGTCCGTACTTTACAGTACAGACCGAAAACTCGGCTAATAAGAGGTATGTATTTCACTTCTTTTCACGAATAACTAGTGAGCAATAATCGAATTAACGTTAACGGACGTAGTTTACTATTGAGTGAAAAATGTTACCTGATACGATCCTTTGCTTAAAAATGACTTCGCAATGGCAACAGTAACTGTCAATAACAGTACCTAAATTCATAAAAAACTATAAAATGGCTTTTTAAAAAATCCATGACAAATTTTGCTCCATGTTTCATTGTCATGAGTTGGTAGTTCAGTGTAGCGACGGCCTTCTTATGGCATCACAACTTCATAACTTAATCTGTGGTAATCCAGACCCTTTTCCTTTCTTTCCTTTTTTAACGTGTGGATTACGCGTAGCGTAAGGAACAAGTTATTGTGGGCAATGCGATATGCAAATGTATCACTCAGGTGTGGACACTTTCGTAATCAGTCAGCTCCGCACGAAAGCCCCCGATATCAAAACGACATGTGTTGAAGATCAGGGCGGATAAAGGGGGCTTCGATAAAACCCGGAACATTCCGGAACGTTCCGGAACATCCCGGAACATCCCGGAAAATGAAAAAATTAAAATATTTTTTAATGAAAAAATTATTAATTAATTAAATAATAATATTAATAACAATAATAATAATAAATAATAATAATAAAAAGAACAATAGATAGAAAACAATTTTTGCAAAAATTTATAATAACAAAATAAATAGCATAACATAACATAACATAACATAACATAAAAACGAAAAATAAAGAAACAAAGAAAGAAAGAAAAAGAAACCGGTATCATCTCCGAGTATGAGAAAACAATATTTTGTCGCAATGAATTTTTTGGGCGAGTAAGGGTCCATTCAAATGACAGTAATGAGTGAAGGCTTGCTTCTTAATTCAAAATATATTAAAATGGGTCGCGAGGAGGGGGTTTTCAAGCTTTCCTCACACAACCACCTCTTGTAAATGTTTGCCATGCGGTTTAACGGTTATCCATTTACGGCTTTGCGACCGTAAGAAGAGCTTAGGGGCTCGTCGCTTTCGACTTGGATAATTAAATTACAGATTCACATTCGCCGTGAATAGTTGCAGTGGCAGTGGTAGCGCAGCGGTAGTTTCTAACTGTTATCAGTTAGCCTGAATTTTAGCCGTCTCCCTGCAAACTCCTCTTGCGACTTGAGGAGACGTCTGAAATATCAGGCTGACTGTAAACAGTATAGAAACTACTACGAATGTGAGTACTGTCCACTGAAATCCAAAGACAGGAGCCCCTATACTCTTCTTACGTTCACAGAGCCGCCTAGTCAGTAATTCATGTCAACCTCAAGTGAAGCAAAGCACCTCAACTAAGCAAATGTCGGTTACTATAAGGAGACTACAGATATGTTGGCTTGAAATGAGCTACTTACCGACTTGGCTTGACATGAAATTCAGACCATCGCAGAGCCGTAAATGGATAAGCGACAAATGATTAACTCATGGCAATCAATTACAAGAGGTAGCTGTGTGAGGAAAGCTTAAAAAACCCCCCTCCTCGCGACCCATTTTAATATATTTTGAATTTAGAAGCAAGCCTTCACTCATTACTGTCATTTGCATGAACCCTCACTCGCCCAACAAATTTTAATTTGTTGCGACAAAATATTGTTTTCTCATACTCAGAGAGGATAACAGTTTCTTTTTCTTGATTATTTCATTATTTTTCGTTTTTTTTTTTGTTATTTTACGTTGTTATTAATTTTTACACGAATTATTTTATTATGATTATTTTATTATATTTTTTTCATGAAAATTTATTTTTATTTTTTCATGTTCCGGGATGTTCCGCGGTGTTCCGGGATGTTCCGGAATGTTCCGTGTTCCGGGTTTTATCGACGGCCGGATAAAGGTTGGTAGGTGAAACGAGCGCGTCCGAGCAAAAAGGTGTGATGCAGTGGACTGGGACTCTGCTTAGAAATGTCGCTTGTTTTCGACTTCGGTCAGGGCTTGCGATGTGGTTTGTACATTAGACACTGCCGCTGTCACTGAATTATGACGGCTTGATTTGTTTTCTTGCACTTCTTCCTCGTTCCTTTGTGCAGGTACGCTTTCTCCCAGAGGCAAATGTTGCTATTTTTTGCGGGAGGTTTAGTTGGAGTAGACAAATTCAAGCATCTCTTTCAAAGGTTTCTTTTATTACTTCCATGACTCTACCACTGAATTATATTTTCGTTCTGCTACTCGCCAATGTCGATGTTATTCCAAAACAAAAACAACTAAGTACTGTCTAAAACACGAAGGAAAATCTCATCCATGTCATCCATGGCAAAACTAAAAGACGGCAGATCGTGTTTCATAACTAGATGACGTGTATTTTATAAATGCGTGCAGCTCGTGCAAGGTGAAATTATGCTAATTTCAATCACCATCATCCTTCTTTTTAATTTTGAAAAAAACATCTCCTACGTCTTTCTGTTTCTTCGAAACTTCAAAATTAGTTTCCCCTCAGTTTTTACTGTTTACCTTGTTTTGTTTTAGAGAGAAAAACTGAGAAAAAACCTTACAACTATCCTCAATAAATTTTGTTTACATGCGGTCGCCGGATTTGCAACGCATTGCGCGAGTCGTCATGGCGCGTTGCACCAGAGAAGCAAAGTTTGAAGAAGTACAACGCCACTATATCAATATATATCAATCTAATTTTCTGTTATGTTTTATAAAATTTATCCCCCTTTAACATATGTAAAAATTGAGGTTAAGAAATGTTAAACTTTTGCAAACGAAACGGCGAAAGACGATTAGGTGATATTTAGTGGAAGGAGGAGGTATTCAACACTTTCAAATTAAACTCAAATTTTGGCATTATACGACCAACAAGTTTGACTTATAGACGTACAGACACAAACATATGAAACTGTTTATTGATACTGTTATGAAACGAATGTATCTATTTAACACTGTAGCCTGAAATTACAGAAAGAAAATAGGATTTCCGGTTTGCAAAAAGGAAAATTTCGCCGGCCTTCAAGCGCACCGGAAGCGCGGAAAGAGCGCTCGTGCCAGTCCTACTCCGCATCACACATTAAATGAAGAGCGGAGCGCTCGTTTCACCGCCCAACCTTTATCCGCCCTGTTGAAGATCGATCGTTCACGTTCCGCGATCAAGAAGCGCTGAGCGTGTACTGTGAAAAGTGTGATGTTATGAGTTTGTAGCGGAGCTCTGGCGCGCAGCGCGCCTGCGGAGCACCATGGGTAAGTAAATCTATCCATCCCAGAAAATTTCGTAATCACGTGACAGTATACCGCCCGCCCGCCCTCCCGTCCATCCGTCCGCACCACAGGAAAACCAATGTTCAATCTCACACTTTTTGGCTACTCTGGGAGCACAGGAAGACTAATATTGCACACATATTGCACATCAATGTTTGTGATCAATTGACAGCTTTCAGAATAGGGCATCTGCTGACCAGGATCACCTGACTGTATCGCGGGCTCAGGTGTTGACCCATCGAGGTCGAGTATCTTTTTGAAGTTATCCGCTGACAAGTTATTAGTTTTCAAATGATGGCAGGCTCAAGTTTATTTTTTTAAATTCATATGAAATATGTTGTGTTTTATATGTGCCTCACAATTAAAATTTTGATTTCAAACTGACCTCGGAAGCTAAAATTCAGCCAGTTTTTACAGGCAGGGAAGACATACCAGTTGCTTTTGACTTTTCTCACCAAGGTCACACGTTGGTCACGCTCTACGTCCAATTTTTATGCTCTGATTGGACAAAATTTGACAGGTGAGTTCATGCGGAAAATTTATGCACCATCTTGAAACTTGTTTACTTTGACAGCTGAAGCTGACAGAGTTTTGTGTCAACTTGTGATGTTTTTAACTGTCTTTTTCCACTAAATGTGCAAAATGAAATTCAGCTGCTATCAAGAGTCTTCTGTTATTCATGGCTAGTTTGTTTATTGGGTTTTTGGTTGAGAAATACGTCGCTTGTCAAAGTCGGTAATCCGATTTTGTATGGCATCGTTTTCGTTTTTCACCTTGCTTGATGCGTAAGAGGGTTGAAAAGTCTGAAGCGATTCTGGCCTTACTTGATAGTTTTCAGTGCATCTCGAATGGTAAGCCTGAGTAATTATTGTATTTGATGTTTGTTTTTATGTCTAATTTAATGAAGTAGTTTTTTTAGTTTTATTCACGTTTGTAAGATTTGAGACGATGATCTGACCGAGTATCAGGTTTTATTATAAGCTTATAGAACTTTAAAAAGCCTCTAGACATTTTCTCACCGCAAATAGAAAGAAAACGTTCCAAAGAATATTTAGTTATAATTCTGGCTGTAAAAGAAAGCTTTGGACGATTTTCTTGCCTCGAGTTGATCATTGAAAAAAGCAAACCTCGCGGGAAGCCGGCTTAAAACATAAACAAGGATTTTCAGAGACACTTTAATACTTGTCTTCGTGAATGAAAATTTTAATCGCTGTGCCGTTTGTTTTCAGTCGCTCATGAACATCGCTTGCAGGAGTAGTCAAAATGCCGCGCGTATCAAACGCTTTTGAAGATTACATATCGTTATAAAGCCATTATGTTGAAGCGTTTAACTCTGTTAATCTTTTGATTTAAACAGTCGACTTGGCGCTTGTCAAAAGTGAGAACCGGCTCGCTGTATAGGTGATTTGGGAAATTTTTTTAACGGTTTCGCTGACGCGTACTTCGATCGTCCTGAATATTGAATGAGTGCAATTTGTATTGCAAAATTGTGAAATACTGCATTCTGTCCATGGTCTGTGTGATAAAAACAGCGCCTCATGGTACTATTTCACCTCAGATGTGGTGTATAAAAAGTATAAAAGGTTGGTTTACACGTCCCCAGACTAGTTGGCAAGATTTTGTAAAGTAAACTTGTCGAACGCCAAAAATTCGGCTTGATTTGTTTTCCAGTCCTAATGTGCTGTGATCAAGAACTATTATGGCTGTGGTGTACATATAAGGATATCAAGTCGATGTAAGATTAATTTCACTCTTGGCTTGGACTGTCTGCAAATTATTGTTCTCTAAAATTACTTAGCCTTTCCCTCAAAAGTCACATGAATGTGCTCTAAAGTTAAATGATTTGTGGAATATAAGTTTACAATTGTTTTGATTTAAATTATAAATTCGAGTTAGTAGGAGCTTCGCTTTTAGCTCTGGCCAGATCTATATATTATTGCACAAAGAAGCATTTCATTTCATTTTCATTTCAAATCTTACAAACGTGCATAAACTAAATAGCCCCATAAAGTACGCTCGACTTCATTAAATTAGACATAAAAAACAAACATCAAATACAATAATTACTCAGGTTTATCATTCGAGATTCACTGAAAACTATCAAGTAAGGCCAGAATCGCTTCAGACTTTTCATTCCTCTTACGCATCAAGCAAGGTGAAAAACGAAAACGATGCCATACAAAATCGGATTACCGACTTTGTCAAGCGACGTATTTCTCAACCAAAAACCCAATACAGGGGCGGATCCAGGATTTTTTTTAGGAGGAGGTGCACTTGTCTCTTGCTCTACTTCAACACCAAGAAACCACATAGTTGTTTTTTTTTTTTTGCAGAATACCAGTTGTATGAGAAAACCGCAGGGTCATCTCAGGGGGGCGGGGGTGCGCACCCCGTGCACCCTCCCCCTAGATCCGCCCCTGCCATAAACAAACTAGCCATGAATAACAGAAGACTCTTGATAGCAGCTGAATTTCATTTTGCACATTCAGTGGAAAAATACAGTTAAAAACATCACAAGTTGACACAAAACTCTGTCAGCTTCAGCTGTCAAAGTAAACAAGTTTCAAGATGGTGCATAAATTTTCCGCATGAACTCACCTGTCAAATTTTGTCCAATCAGAGCATAAAAATTGGACGTAGAGCGTGACCAACGTGTGACCTTGGTGAGAAAAGCAACTGGCATGTCTTCCCTGCCTGTAAAAACTGGCTGAATTTTAGCTTCCGAGGTCAGTTTGAAATCAAAATTTTAATTGTGAGGCACATATAAAACACAACATATTTCATATGAATTAAAAAAAATTAAACTTGAGCCTGCGATCATTTGAAAACTAGTAACTTGTCAGCGGATAACTTCAAAAAGATACTCGACCTGGATGGGTCAACACCTGAGCCCGCGATACGGTCTGGTGATACTGGTCAGCAGATACCCTGTTCTGACAGCTGTCAATTGATCACAACATTGATGTGCAATGTGTGTGCAATATCAGTCTTCCTGTGCTCCCAGACTAGCTAGAAAGTGTGAGATTGAACATTGATTTTCCTGTGGTGCGCACGGACGGGCAGGAGGGCGGACGGGCGGGAGGTGTACTGTCACGTGATTACCAAATTTTCTGGGATGGGTAGATTTACTTACCCATGGTGCCCCGCAGGCGCGCTTCGCGTGCCAGAGCTCCGCTAAAAACGAAAATGTTTACTGTTGCTGAATCGTAACTGATCCCCATGATGTAAACGGCGGGTATTGCAAGCTGTATAACGCCGTCAGCAAGAGACTTCGCGACGGTTTTGCGTGTCACTTGTCGGCTATATGTTCTTCAAATGCGACGAAATAAGTTAAAGTACGGCTTTTGCCGTTAAAACCCTGCTTGTTTTCCTCAAATATATCTTTCAATTCTTCATAAATAAAGTTCTATCAGCTTCAAACAGCGTCCACCGGCAGAATTTCACGGGCAAAAAACTGAGGTGTTAAGTATAGAGCTTCTGTTTAACATTTAAAGTGGCCTTGGCGCGATGGATATCGCGTTGCCCTTTTACGTCGTAGGTCTGAGGTTCGACTACCCACGGAGGAAAGTTTTTTTTCTTTTTTCTTGGTCGTTTTGCTTTTTGTTTTGTGTTGTTTTGTTTTGTTTTTAACATATTTTTTGACAGACTTAAATATACCGATAGACTAATTGTAAGTCCATTACCAGCGTTCATGTCTAAAATAATTAATCCACAAGTTAGCAATATAGGTACCCTTTGATCTTTACTCTTCACACGTACCTCACACTAAAACCAAGGAAACATTTCCTCTGGAAAAGTCGGGAGCTAAAGCCCCCCCCCCCCCCCCCCCCCCCCCCCCCCCCCCCCCCCCCCCCCCCCCCCCCCCCCCCCC
>BOPM01001045.1:23333-34840 GCA_022179025.1 Porites australiensis | reverse complement strand
ACTTTTTACATTTTTACATATTTTATCACATTTTAGCGTTCACCACATTTTTATCTATTATAACTTGCTTTTAACTTATCTATGCTAGTTTAGAGAACTTTTATACACTTGAAAATGACCTCGGAGAGGTCGAAACGTCGTGATTTTTTATCGCTAATATTTATCGCAAAATCGACTTGAAAGATTGTGTGGTAATTGGTCATGCTGTTTGAGAGCAGAGATATTTGATGTGTGGGCCTTGCATGAATTTATACTTCGAAAGTTAATGATTAATTTTCGTTTGTTTGTTTGTTATTAATAGCAACACGTCATTGAACCTCCAAGTGGTATGACTGCAAGAAATTCTATTGGGGAAGAGACTGATGCTATGTTTACACCTGATCACGAAGACAACAGTAACGGTATTATAGATTCTGTTCAAGAGGAAGGAAGAGTACAGCTCCTTGGCGACACAACAGAAATATCTTCTGTATCAAGGCCGTCTGCCGGTACTTAAAGAACGTTTGATCCTTTAAACCAACTTTTGACGACAGCGTTTAACAAAAAAATGTCATTACTACTCATGCATGGTGGCAGTAATGGGGAAATTTAAAAGAAACATTGTATTTTTAATTCATATATTGCGTGGTTCAGGTTTGTTTGAATTTAAGTGGTACAATGCCCACAAATTGCTCTGCTTTAGAGTTGCCCTGCCGCCTGCATTTTTTTTCGGAGCAAAAATATTCCGGAAAAAATTATGTTTTAAGGGAAAGTACAAAATCTCCTTAAGAGAGTAGCAATAGAATTGAAGTCAATGCCGTTAATTTGGAAAGATATTTTGATTTGTGCAACGATTGTTGCTACAAGAGTAACAAGCAAATAAACTGGACTTTAAAGTCGTTTCTTTTTCGATGTCGATAACCAATTCCGTGCACGTGTAGACTGGAAAATAAGAAACTATTTTGATCCAGTTGGTTGAATTACAAAACCTTCCTCACCATTTACCAGCTTCTCTCAGCTTTTCATCGTAAATATTTCAGACTTTTAAGCTTAAAACGCTCCAAAATACGACCACACACCACATCAAACAACATCTTAGTCTCTGCTGTTGTGAAATCTGCTCCAGGAAAAATAATTTATGCTGCCTACTCGATTTCGGCAGGCAATGATCTGATTGATGGAAGTCGATAACAACAAATCCACGCTTCCAGTCGTCTTTTCGGGAAGGAGCGAGAGCTCATTTTTCAGAAAAGACCTAAAAATCGAGGCTATTTTAACAAGGGAGATTCCTGTTAAAAACACCAACAACAATCGTCAATAATTTAACGTTTCTGTTTGTCTTGCTTGTCTATTCCTTTTTTGGACGACGTAGATGTCTCTCGAATTGTCCTGGCATTTTCCTCTCGGTTCTATTACTGGAAATACTTTGTTTACCCCGACTACGACAAATAGGTAGCTTAGTTTTGTTTTGCCCAAAAAGCAAAACAAAAACCCTTTGACATTTCTTTTTAAATTTTATAGGCAACAGACTTACTAAGTTCATAACTCAAGGCCCTTTTTTTTGCATAACAAAACAGTGTAAACACCCAAAACAGGGCGCTCCGAAACACAAAGGTATTGGCTCTAACAACTGAAGATGTGCGTCTCAAAATATGAAAAATACTCTTGGTGCTATAAGACAAAGAATACGATGCTGTGTTCATTCAAGAGCAAACTAAGGAGCTGGATGTTCGAAATCTGTTCTCCTTTTGAGACTTTACATTTTTGAGCAGCAAGTACTAATCTCTGTGGTATTTTAGCCTGCGAAAATAGCCGTCTCTCCTCGCTACTCGCCGCTAGGGAGTCGTTTCGCCAGGAGGGACGTCTGCATGGACTGAAAATCCATACTGATGACGGAAAATCTGTCCGGAAGCTGGTCAGGAGCTCTGATTGGCCAACGGAGTAGTTATATTGTTTTAGCTATTGTTTACGAATGACCGACAAAGACAAAGGGCCACGAAGGTCAAATGAAAACGCGATGAATCTACTACAAAACAGTTAATATTAGTGGAATATGTTCTTCCTTACAAGAAGCATCTGAGTTTTGCTGCAGCTCGTTCGCAGAAGAACCCAAAACTTTACCATAATCGACCAGGAGAAACATGAAATCGAACAACTATTCATTTGGAGCCCCGTAACTACCAGTTTAATTATGTAAACATCGATTTCATTATCAGTGTGGAATTTTTGTTGTTGAGGGGAAGACGTCCCTCCTGGCGAAACTTCACTAGCGGCGGGGAGCGAGAAGAGACAGCTGTTTTCTCAGGCTAATGGTATTTATCCTCTCCCTGTGAAGAGTTAATTGAAGTTGTTCTCATGGTTGAAACACTGCAAGAGGCTACTGGTGGTAACTTGATAAACCATAAATCTGTCCCTTTCCAGGGCAAGTTTGTGTCGACAAGTCAAAACAGCGGTTTCACAGAAGTGTGTTGCCCAGCCCAACACCCGCTGACATGCCTGCCAAAAGAACAGTGGAGCCCAGCAAGCCGAAGGCTCGCAAGATGCGCAGTTATAACATCGGGAAAGACAGCACTTGCATCGGACAAGAAAATGCTTTGCATGGAGAGAGGTACAATTAGTGTATAATTCCATAGTGTATTCTTTGAATATCGATTGAATAAGCGGATCAGTCTCATAATATACTCTTTATAACCTCTGTCTCACATTGATGTTATCCATGTAAAGATGCACTTATAATAGTACATTAAAAACTCTTGCCTTCTAACTGACCAAAATGGCTTATTTTTTTTCAAAAAAGAAGGAAGTCATAAAATAATAGTTTCTTGGTGTTTCGCACTGTGGCAATCAGTAGACCCACCCCACACAGACATAGCTTACCCATGCAGTGCTCGCTCGCGTAACACTGGTTATAACTCTGACCAATTACTAGCGAGAGCGCTATCTCAAGCGTGCGTTTGGATTTTTCCCTCGGGATTGGCTTTTTGCTTATAAATAAACACACGCACAAACAGATTTGCCCAGTTTAGCTGCAAGGGCAGAAGGATTGGTTTTCATACTATTGCATGATCTTTTCCGATAAACAACCTCTGCAAGTCGTCGTTTTGTCTGTTTACTTTCCCGAGGCGCCACCTGCTGCTGCTCCTGCCTCACTTGCTGTTTCTGCTCCGTCTGTTGGGAATTCAGCGCCAGCTTATACTGTTGTTACTACCCCATAAGAGTTAAATTCATTTCTTAGCTCTATATTTTGCTTTCACTAAGTTTACTTGTCTCCTGATTGCCCTAGCTATTTTTCTTACGTCAGTATTTTTGTCGGTTGGTGCCGGCTTTGAAATATTGTCTTGACGTTTCGCTTGTACGGTTGGGGGCCGCTTCACTTCACATTTGTGGCAAACGGCAAACGTCTGATTCAAGTTTAGAATTTCACGGTAGAAAACGAGTAGATTAAAACAGCTCAAAACAATTCTTACGGATAAAAATATTAAGTGAAACTACTAATTTGTGAAGAGAAATAATGACCAGTAAACGATAATTGTAGGGGAAACTTGGTCATGTGGTAAAAATGCGCGGTTGTCTGTTGACGAGGCTGCCTTGGCTAATCACGTTTCAATGGGAACGCACGCTGTATACTGAAATTCTCGCTTTATAATTTTATTCACACGATGGTGGCCGAAAATAATTATTTTACGTGCTGGTTTGGCTTTTGCTTGTCTCTGTGAACGTAACTATTTTCTCGTCTTATTCGTTTCGATTGTGTCCGACAGGAGTTATCTCAAATCCACATGCAGCTTTTGTTGTTTCTTGTCTCGTTATAGTCGGTTGTAGCCGGGTAGATTTACTTTATACTTTCCTGGTGGAGGCCTAGTATAAATTTCCGTTCTTACTGTACTCTTTTGTTTGAGTGTGCTTATTTCGGTGGTGGCCGAGAAAACTGTCTTTCTGTGCCCGGTTGTGGCTGAGTAATCTCGTTGACGAAAAACGGTAATTTATTTTCCTAGCTAGATTACGATGTTCTTAATAGTTAGATTTTTTTTATTTGTATATGCATAATTCACATTTTATCTTGTTTTGTATTTTTAGTTTGTCGAGCGTTTTTAACATGAGCCTCTGGCTCGGAAGATTGTTCAAACACTTCCCACGTCTTCGACATTAAATAAATCATTCTATTCCATTAACTTGGTTGTGGCCGAAAGGAATTGTCTTTACGTTCTGGAATGAAGAGTGGATGAATGTTTTTTTTTTTCTCAGTTTGCGAGCAGGCCGCGGAATTCTCCAAATTCTGCAATCTTAGTCAGGAGGCAGCTCGCCAAAAAACGATTTTCGCTAAACATTTTGAGTTGAAGCAGGCAACATAGCTTAAAATCTTCGTCTTGCCATCCTGATTAAGAATTGTGCTGTTGCCCACTCCAAAAGTTATGATATCTGTCATTAAGCGGGTTTTTTGTCTAGGCCCTCGCTCCTGCAACATGAAAACGAGGCGGAACTGTAACATTTATATAAACGCAATAAAAAGTGCCCAATACGATGGGGAAATAGCTGAATCTTTGCTACTTGACGTTTAGAGCTCGATAGACAGTAGTGTGGAAGATACAATGCGTCACATGATCAGTTATGAAGAGTCACGTGACTTTCCAATAAAATCGATTTTAAAGCATAAAAGACGCTCTATTCACACTTTCCTTTAATATAGTTTTCAACTTACTGACGTTTCTCATTTCGATTTACACATCCAACAATAAAAACACAAAAATGCAATAGGTGATCAGCTATGATGGGTCACGTGACAAGATAACAACCATTGAATAAATACTGAATTAGCCTTAGCTGTGTGAATAACGTGATTGATTAATTGTTTCAGTAAGCTCTTCAAGAATTATTTTCTATAAGAAATAAGAAAAACTGTGTTTCATGGGGTAAATACGTGCTTCAAAAAGTTTTATTTTGAGAAATGTATTATGAAAATTAATATAAAAATAGATTCTTTTAATTATTTTTCTCAATTTAAAAAAGACTGAATTCATACATTCGCCTTTTACAGTTTCTGTTTTACAAAAGAGCACAGGGATTAGGCGCAATGTGGATAACAGAGATCAGAGAATTGGAAACTGGGAAAGGTTCATCATTCTAGAAGATAACAAGGCTAGCCTAGCTCATTTCCTCTCGACTGAAATCTCGGAGAGTTACACCGCGCCTCCTGGGCGACAGCTGGTGATCAATGGAGGCTTCAAGGATACACTGAAGGTGTGGTCATCTGACACATCACGACAAGATATGAGAGAGCTCGCATCAGATCATGAGGAGGCAGATACTAGAATAGTACTGCATGCCCGAGACGCGGCAGCAAGAGGGTACAAGCAAGTCAACATTTTGTGTCGTAATACGGAGAGCAGCTTTGTCAAGAGATATGGATGTTTGCGGGTACATCAAGACAAAGGCGTTTACATACCAGTTCACAGAATCCCGCTCTCCGAGGAGAAGAGGAAGTCGCTTCTGGCATTTCATGCCATTACTGGCTGTGATACGACAAGCCAGTTCTATGGTGTGGGCAAGGCATCGGCATGGAAAGTCTTCGAAGATGCACCTGACCTCTTGGAACACCTTGGAGAAGAAAGCCAAATCAGTGCTGACGTTCTTGCCAAACCTGAAGCCTTTGTATGCAAACTCTACAATCCGGGAACACCAGAGATGGAAATCAACAAAGAAAGAGCAGCAGTGTTTCGCAAATCCAAGAAAGATCTTGACGCCCTACCTCCGACTCAAGATGCACTGATTCTCCATATAAAGCGGGCAAACTATCAGACCCATGGTATGGAATAAAGCGCTGGAACCATGTCCTTCTCCCCCAACGCCTGAAGACAGCGGATGGTACTACAGTGAAGGCCTTCTGAAGCCAAAGTTAACGACGCGAGAAGAAGTGTCAGCGGCGTGTTTACTGTTAGCATACTGTGGGTGCTCCCGAGAAGGCAGATGCTGTGTAAACCGACGCTGCACTTGCGTTCAACTATCTCTTTGCTGTTCCAAGGCATGTAAATGTGGCGACAGGTGCAGAAACGACAGGAACACTGCAGCACAGGCGAATGAAGCATGACCTATAACTTTGATAAGGTGGAAGTCACATGGCGGTCTTGTGTAATATAAGATACTTTGCTTACGGTTTATAAGCTTGTATTTCTGGCTTACACCGTGCGGCCAAGTAGAAGAAAGTTCAGTCTTTATACATGAAAAATCATGGGAAATGTTACATAGGTTGGAAACGCCATAGAATGACTGAAAATAGAATGACTTCATTACCTCACATGACCCATCATAGCTGATCACCTATTGCATTTTTGTGTTTTTATTGTTGGATATGAAAATCGAAATGAGAAACGTCAGTAAGTTGAAAACTATATTAAAGGAAAGTGTGAATAGAGCGTCTTTTATGCTTTAAAATCTATTTTATTGGAAAGTCACGTGACTCTTCATAACTGATCATGTGACGCATTGTATCTCCCACACTACTGTCTGTACGTTTTGGGAAATCTACGAATGACACTCAACAAAGGATATTCGGTTGTATTCGAGCTGAATATTTCAGTATACTTCACGTGAGGTGTGCGCCTTGAATACCTCAGGATTCTAGGGAGTTATGATCACGTATTCTAGGCTCGAACATCTCCGAATATTTTAATTTTCACGCAGTGAATTATGACAAGGGTAAGGATGTGAGGTAATACAGCATTTACAAGTAGTCTTAGCTTTTTTCGAAAAATGCGGAAAATGAATGAATTTGAATAAAATGGCCTGTTTGAATTAGCTTAACAGAAGAGAAAATAGCTCTTTAAATCTCACCTCAACTTTACTTTTCTCCCTCTTTCCATTGTTGTTTTGCGCGCTCTCTACAATTCTTTTCAGTGGCAAGAAAATAAAAAAAACCTATTCCATTCCAATTTGCGGACTATTGTTCACTTTTCTACGAAAAAAACTCTCTTTTTTTGGCTTAACAAATTTCCTCCTTGAATGACTGCGAACTGGCGAAGGAAATCGCATCTCAAGGACGGAGCAAGTACCTTTAACAGGCCTAAAAAGTGGCGCAAAGTAACATTTTCGAAATTGGTCTTTTCAAAGAGATCTTGACTAAAACACCACACGCGTAGCAATCTGATTGGTTCCGAGAGCGGGCAGTATTTTACGATCTTACCCGCTAACCCTGGCGGAATCGTTGACAGCTTCATTCACAAGTTTGTTGGTTATTTGTGAACGAGCAAAAACCGTCATTTTCAGACCATTTTTCTCTTAAAACTTGCGCTATTATTGGTCATTATTAGCATCAGCTAAGGAAAAGTGAATTTTATTATTCAGACAAAAAATCTGAAGGGAGAATGAAGCAATTCAGCCCGGAAAACCGCTAAAGGAAAGCAAAATAAGTGGCTCGTGATGTCGCTTCACTAGCTTTTTAACTGCGTTGTAAGTACTGCAATCTTGCTTTTATGCACCGTTTATTGGACATTTTTGCTCTGTTTGTAGTTTTGTTTTCCATTTTGCTGTATGAATCTAGATTCTGCCGTTTTTAATTGAATTTTGCCGGCTAGTTTTCTACTTATCAGAAAAAGTTGTTGTCAATGATTGCATTTAACTTTCAATCTTGAATAAACAACCAACACGAATCACTTTTCCAGCAGTCGGTTATCGCCGTTTTCATTTCCTTGTTTATAACTTGTTACTCACATCGCCTTCTTTTATTCGAATTCAATTGAAAACCTTAAAATTGGTATTTGTAATTAGCTCTTTTTACAAAGCCTTTGTGCAGTTTTCATCCCACTCGATTGAACTAATCTTACAGCACTTTTTGAATTATTCAGCCCCGCGAAGAAAATCCTTGCTGTATTTTTTTTCCTAGCGCTTTTATTATCAAGCTCGTCAATTCTTTTATCCTTGTTTGACACTCAGATTATAAATTGTCTAGCAAGACACAAAAACCTTTCTTTTTTCTAAAAGAGAGTAGTAAGTGCCATAGTATAAATTACTGACCTAAAAATCACGTTGTAATGTTTTGTTTTGGTTTGTAATCGATCGCGCCTTTCATCAACACGGACGCGTCCTCCTTCAACACACATAGCTAGGTTGGAGAGTGAAGAAAATTTTCCTGAAACTTTTAAATCTCAGTTGGAAAAAAATAAAAATGTTATTCACCGGCCTAGGTCGGTCCGTATTGGGAGAAACTGTGCCATCGGTCTGAGTACCGCCTCGGGCGGTACTCAAGACCTCGGACACATAAAGTTTCTCCCAATACGGACCTCCCAGCCGGTGAATAACATATATATATATATAGAAATGGCTAGTACTTACCTGATATGGACGTACCTTTCCAGTAGGGAGATGTATCAGTGCTCAATCTCTATCGATTACGAAATTAAAAGCTGTATACTGTTGTGAGTTCATAGCAGCGGTGCATTGCTCGGATCAGGTGATAAAAATACCTTGAAGAGATGAAGAAATATCCTACGTTCGATATATTAAAATTCTAACATGACTCCGAGGCTTTAGAGTCAAAATTGCAAATTTTGAGCACAAAGAAAACCAAACCAAATATATAGAATATCAAAAATGACCAGAAAGCCTGGGAGTCACGATAGAATTTAAATAAATCGAATATTGGCTATTGTAAATTGGCAAGCGTCAAGGCTCGAAAGCCATGTAAACACCCCCTCCCTCCGATAAGTATTGAAAGTGATCTTGGCTATTCATTCCTGCCAAAATAACATTGAAGTTTCGCAAGCCGATGCCTCGCAATTGTGACAGCGGCAAAGACACTAGGACTAGCGTCGGACAAAGGTACAAGTAGTGTATGTACATTCAAAAATTTGCGTAGGTGGATAAAAATGTTTTATTTTCGCTCTAAAAAGCGATAAACGTACCTTAGTCTTATTTTGACGTCATCCTTTTTAAAATGTGTATTAAAAACCAGAAGCACATAACCCTGAAGCGTGTAGCTCTGTTCAATTGCTGGGGTTTTTTGGAGAACCAATTGTCATCAAAATTTACTTAATATAAGCATTTTATACTAAAGAGGCCACCCTGGCTAAATAACATTTGGTATTATTATTATTATTATTATTATTATTATTATTACTTCCTTATACGGAATTACTGATACGCGAGACTGTCGGGCAAGTGCTTAATATGAAAGCCTAGTTTCGTGATGTAAACGAAGCGATGCAAAGGTCAATCATAGTTTTACGAATGAAAAGAATGGGAATATTATTCCCAAAACGGCCAGGAGTGACTTCTACCGGACAACATAAAGTGGACTAATAACGATAAGCATCTTTCGGGCATGGCTTTACTTGTTGACTCGAAAGCTAGCGCGCGCTCAAATAAGTATGCGTCAACATTGCACGACAAGTGTTGAAAGTGATCTTGGCTATTCTTGCATGATCGAATGCGCCAAGACAAAAAACTTTCTCGCCCCCTCTCGGTAATGAGTTTATGATTCACGTAAGTTACATGTTTAGAAACTGTTGATAAAGAACTTGATAACTGTTAGAAATGAAAATTTGCATATTAAGTAAGTTACATTTTTCAAAATCGTCAGAAATGAAAATTGTTTAAAAAAAATGAAAAAGCGTTACGTTCGTAGATATCCGTATGTTATCTGTATGTTTCACGTGTACATTCGTATGTACAGTAACTGGTATGTATTCCGTGGCGTGTTAGTCAAGTTCTTTTTAAAGATGATTGTGTTAACTGATAAACATAAAAGACTTTGCGCTACGGATTGAAATGAGTGTGAAGAGGTAGTAGAAACAATTAACTGATGATCAAGTTGTATAAATCAATATCTGATGGTAGAAAATATCTGATAGCATTTTATTCAAGGAGAATGAAGAAAGCTGGGAGATTGACAGGGATAGACAAAGAAAGGCTGACAATCTACAGGGAGATGGAGAGCTTGGAGTTGTAAATAAAGGGAGCTATCGAGGACAGGATGGAAGGATTTATGATGTCACAGCGAAGCGGTTTGAAGGTATTAATGCCGAACTTCGGTTATAATTGTCTTGTACTCATTGTACTTCAATTTCTCTTTCTTTTTTATGAAGTTATTTTTAAATACCACTGCTTTTTTTTGTTTTATTTCGTTGCGAAGAGCCTCTTTCCGTGTATTAAAGGCTACTCTCTTTAAAGTATTGATGATTCTCACTGTGACACCATCAAAATTAAAAAACAAAACCCATCAATTAATAGATAAAGTCCAGGATCTGGGAAACAAAATGAGGTAAATATGCAAAGATCGTCGCAAAGATTCAGGTCAATACCATTGGCGTTCATCCGGAAAACGTTTTCGCTTTAGCAGCCGTTTACTCCCGGGAGCTGGGAGATTTTCAGCCCAGGGTCTCCGTGATATCTCCTTGTAAAAATTAATTTGAAAACATACTTTATGGTGATGCGGCGTGGTCTGCTATGCAGACATTAGCGATGTACCGGCTTAAGATGTCTACAGTATAGGAAGTCACGTAGACATCATTTGTCGGATCTTTTGGTTACTGTTACTAGATAGTTGACTCAATCCTCGTCCTCATCGAAGGTTTTATTTTTTTTTTCCGGCCCCTTTAACCATATTCCTTATGTACTGAAAACAGCGCATTTCAATTCTCGTTTGTTGCTCAATGGGTAACCAGGCCTGAAGGAAGTGTCATACGTTGATCATCTTGCACATGCTTCAAATGTGTTCTTGTCAGTAAATTGACACTCTTTCATGAGCAGCATGATTTCCTGTAACTCTTTTGTGGGAATTGGTAGATTATATTCATAGTGATCTTTTCGTTGTAAAGGTAAATAATGTCAATCCCTTCTGACTTAAAAGTCACTGTGTTTTGGTGTACTGGAGATCTGCGTCTCAAATTAAGAAAATTACACTGGTACTATACTTCAAAGAGCAAACCTAAGTCCTGCTTATAAGATTATATGCAACTGATCATTGATTTGATTTTAGTAAATTTTTTATGACTTGCAAGTGAAAAACCTATGGCCGATTACTAATGATATCCCGTAAATATGTTCTTTTCAGGGGAATTTTGTGTTCATCTATCAAAAGAGCGGTTTCGAACGAGTGAGTTGCCCCGTCCAACACCAAGCGACATTCCTGCCAAACGAACATTGAAGTTTCGCAAGCCGATGTCTCGCACTTGTGACAGCAGCAAAGACACTAGGACTAGCGTCGGACAAAACAGTGCTTTGAAGGGGAAAAGGTACAAGTAGTGTATGTACATTCAGTGTAATCTTTGCGTAGGCGGATCGAGAATATATTATTTTTGCTTTTTAAAAAGCGATAAACTTACTTTAGTCTCATTTTGGCGTCATCCTTTTTAAAATGCATATTAAAAACCAGAAGCATATAACCCTGAGGCGTGTAGCTCTGTTCAAATGCTGGGGTTTTTTGGAGAACCAATCAAAATTAACTTGATATCAGTATTTTACACTGAAGAGGCCACCCTGGCTAAATAACGTTGATTATTATTATTAGTAGTAGTAGTAGTAGTAGTAGTAGTAGT
>BOPM01001044.1:94478-106866 GCA_022179025.1 Porites australiensis | reverse complement strand
ATAGGTCGAAAACTTTCATATTTAGTGAAATCAGCATTATGTTTCTTTAAAGTCGGTGTCACAACTGCAATCTTCAAGACATCAGGCATAACTCCAGTAGATAAAGATGTGTTTCTGTGTTGCCAATTTGGCCGTTGTGGAGATGTGTAGTCTCCCACACAAGACACACAACAGTTGCGTGAGAGACATGAATCCTCGGACCACATGATCTTCTTTCTCTCTCGCCTCTAAGGGACGGACTATTTCTATTAGTTTTTTAACGGGGGGGGGGGGAATTTGGAAATAAATTGTTTGCAGAGGCTGTGAACACTGAAATAAATTGTATGCAAGTGAAAAAAAAGTGTTTGCAGAGAGACGGAGAAACAAAAAAATTGTTTGTAGCAGGGGCGGCATTTAAAAAAATGTTTGCATTTAAAAATGTTCCAATTCCCTCCGCCCCCCTGTCCAAAAATAATGGTCCGTCCCCATCTGCTATCAGGGGCGTACATGTATGCCTGTAAAAATTTGCAACAATCCGGATTGGTGTGGAGGGGACGTTAAAGCATTTAAAGCGCGGTTTCAAAATGACGAGGTTTAGGTGAGTGGATTAACTGGCTTCGTGTGGACGTAAGACCGATTAGAGAAAAATGTGGGGTGTCAAAAATATCCGAATTTGTGTGGATCTTAGGCGCCTAAGTTATCATTGTAAGTAGCGCG
The DNA here is from genome assembly GCA_022179025.1 of Porites australiensis. Classification (NCBI taxonomy): domain Eukaryota; kingdom Metazoa; phylum Cnidaria; class Anthozoa; order Scleractinia; family Poritidae; genus Porites; species Porites australiensis. Next base: position 106,170 of record BOPM01001044.1, on the reverse strand, counting down.
GTTTCTGATAGAGATTGCAATGCACCTTTCCATGTTTTTTAAACTTGAAAATTCGAAAAGAGACGAACTATGAGGCGTATCAGGGACAAGCTGATTCCAGTCTTGCTGTTCTTGGAAAGAAAAAACTTACACACATTTTTGTAACAGTGGGATTGAAGGAGCTTAAGTCTATGTCTACTCCTAATAAGAGTTTAATAGCTGAAATTTCAAACATCGTTAATCTTGATATCATCTATTAAAACCATATGTATAATTTTGTTTTACATGTTCAACATCAAACAAGATCTTTTTCTCCCTTCTTTGAGGGTGCATAGTTCCAATTTGTTGAGCATGACGTGTTTTGGCGCCAAACATTTGAAGTTTGACAGCGGTTAAAGCAAACTGTCGCGCCAAAGGTAAGTTGTTTATGTTTTTGATCAGCGCGCCTCCGCTTGTAATATATTTTCCTAAACTTTCAGGCCTATTTCGCGTTTAGGAACAGTTCACGTGCCTCCAGAGATTATTATTAACGTTTGAAAATTCTTGCAAACAATATTCTATTTGAGCGAAAACAAATCAAGTCGACAACAGCCGCCGACTTCAAACTTGAATGTTTCTCAGCAAAACATAACATGTTTGCACCCAGTTAGAACATGTTTTTTCATCAAGTGTACACGGCTACACTCCTGCTTCCACCTCAGGCGCACGTTTTTTCCTTCCCGCCTTCATTTGCGGGCAAATTTTCATCGAGAGGTAGACGTCTGGGTACGAGGCAGTCCGTGTACACGCTTAGATACAACCGACGGTAGATCGTGCATAATTATGTTATGGTAGCCTGAATTTCATGCGTTTATTTCGAGTCGTTATTACTCTCCCAGTAAAAGGAGGAAACGACGCGAAGCAATCGGATGAAATTCAGGCTAGACAGGGACATCATTGGCGTTAATCTATTCCACACGAAAGTTAATGAACTCCACAAAAAAGGCCTAAAATATTCCTATACCACTACTGATGGGCCTATCTAGATTTCCCGCGTTGGACCTGCAATAATAGGCTTTTTTCGGCCTTATAATCAATACTTTATTAACCAAGCTTGTTGGGTCAAGATGGTTTGATAGTGACTTTTTGCTTCATTCCCTTTTTATAGACGTTGACTTCGTCACTGTCCATAATAACGCAAAAATAACCTACAGATTGGGCGGAGAATAGTTAACAAATAATAAACTTAACGATAGAGATCAGTCATGTCCAAGCGTCGCACTGTTACAGACCGCTAAGAGCAGTTGACGGATCGTACGCTCCGTACAAACCGTCAACGTTGTTTACGGTCCGTATTCTGAGCATATATGGAACGGGCGTCTCATTATGACATCAGAGCACGGTGTGTTACGGTCCCTACGATCCGTTCGAATCGTAACGGTCCGTATGCTAAGAGCAGTTGAAGGATCGTACGCTCCGTACAAACCGTCAGAGTTGCTCACGGTCCGTATTCCGAGCAGATACGGAGTGTGCATCTCATTATGACATCAGGGCACAGTGCGCTGTCAGTTCGTACGGTCCGTTTGCTTGATTAATACGGACCGAATTATTTCCTCGTTATATAAGCTATATAAGCCATAAAGCGAAACAAGCACGTTCCAACAGTAATATTACTCGTTCTTTAATCCATAAACCACAACAAGCGCGCTTCAAATGTAACATTCCTCGTTCTGTAAGCCGTAGACCACAAGAAGCGCGCTCCAAATGTAACATTCCTCGTTCTATAAGCCTAAACCACAGCAAGCGCGCTTCAAATGTAACATTCCTAGTTCTATAAGCCATAAACCACAAGAATCGCGCTCCAAATGTAACATTCCTCGTTCTATAAGCCATAACCCACAAGAATCGCGCTCCAAATTTTCACGGAGCCATAGAGCGGGGTCAAGCGATCTAGCCGTGATGCAAGGGTCTGGACACTACCGAGAAAATATGTGCCGAGGAACACTTGTGCCGAGGTTCCCTTTCAACAAAACAATGGCGGGCGGAAGTGACGAAATAAATTTTGGTACTTTTTAAGATTTACAGAACGTGTTAGGGTTTGATGTTACGCCAACTTTGAGAGTTTTTTTGCGGATCAAGAAGAGATAGTTGACAGCTCTTCGAATCGTATCAGATGTACCGTAAATCCCCTATTAACCCCCCTTCCCTTTGGCTTATTTATTTCAAACACGTTTCAGGGGCGGGTAATAGAGACGGGGCGCGTACTAGAGATGGACCACCATCTTCACTAAATTAAATAATCCCTACGCCTTAAAATGTTCAAAACTTTGCAGTGAAACCACTCGCTTACTCTACTTTCAGACTGTGTATATTTCGTCTTTTTTCAGTTCCCTTTGCAGTGACAAACTACCCTTCTGTGGCTTTAAATCCAATTTTTCACTAATAAAACTTTGCTTTGACTTAACTTTGACCCTCTTTTTAAAAGGCCCCCTCTCCCCTACCCTTTTTGTTCTTCACTGATAAATGATAGGCTGTTAAATCAATCACGAATATAAAACTTCATTTGGACTGATGGTTTTTTCACATTTTGGAAGGTCGGATTTGTTTTTGACCTTCGGCTGCATGAAGTTCAACTTCCTCTATTGAGCTTTTCCAGTTTGCATTTTAGTTCTTTATGGAGAGCTGATACATTTCTATGGTCTATTTAAAATAACAATTATTCCACGAGCGCGCGTTGGATATGAGATGGTAAATAGCCAACGAGGCGCATAGCGCCGAGTTGACTATAATCATCTCATATCCAACAGCGCGAGTGGAATAATTGTTTTTTTGAAAACGCCCACAAAATCTCGTTGAATCTCCCCGACTTAATTTTGTTACAACAAACCGAAAAAGACAAGGGACTTCCGCTATTCACATGTCACACGTCTATCAAAACTGTCAACGCGCGAACGGACTCGCCTGGACTGGATGCATGAAAAATCAAAACATTGTAGCGATGAACACTTTTAAAAACTCATCAAGATTCTAGGATTTTACATAGCAGGACAGCTAAAAAAAACCTGGCAGATAATGTGAAGAAAAAGAATTTTTAAGTAACAGCCGTCGAAATTACTATGAATTTGGATTTTCGGTGCAGTTACAAAAGTAAGAACAATGGAGAAAAACTATTACCTCGGTCGCTTGTTATGAAGTTGTTTGAAGCCAACAGCTGGTTTTGCTGAACGAGAAAAGAAGCTATACTGACGCCTCGATTGCTGTAGTGAATGGCTGCATAGCCTGTATTCTGGTTGCTTGTGATTTATATTCTTCGTGTCGGATAAACAAGCCGCAGTTATCTATCGGCGAGTGACTCGGAGAGTGGCCTCGTAATCATGAAGAAACAACACTTGTCTTTCTTTCTTCTTTCTTTTTTTTAGTTCCATGTATTTTCATGTGTTTTTCGATAAGCTTTCAAACAAGCTCTTGTAGCTTTTTGTTTGTTTGTTATTTTCCCGATGAAATTGCACTTTCTAGTATTCTAAGAGGTTAATTAAAACGATTTGCTTCGGGCGCCATTATATCCTTCGCGGAAAAAAAATCTCAGCTAGCTTCCAATCTGAAACTGACGCGTACACCGACCATATATGGAGAGCATGGTATAATGGCTCATATACCATAATGGCTAAGCCAATCAAAATGCTAGAACTGCATTATCAAATGATTCAGTTCTTAATAAAAGAGTGCAGACCATGGAAAATTGTGGTCGATTTGTTTTTTCCAATAACATTTATTTTTTTACGAAAAACCAAGAACAACAAGACGCTACGGAGCGTACACTTCGGCGTCGTGGTTGTGGAACTAATTAATTGTTAATTCGGAGGAATAGTAAGAAATCAAATATGGTAAGAGTAAGGTGTTAATTTGTGAAATTATGGGATTTGTCAGGATATTCTGAAAAGAGCAACATCCAAGAGGCCTACTTGCCAAAAACTAGCATTTCGTGACAAATTGTCTCCGAGAAATTAACCCAGTTATGCTCTGATGACTCCATACAATTCCTTCTAAAAAAACAATTCTCTATTTTTCTTAGTCACATCAGGCTTCAAAAACAGCATAGCGGTCTCATGTACTGATTAAAGATATGTAATGCATGGCTAAGGAATCAATTACGTTGAGCATGGAATTGGCTAAAACTCAAAGTCACGAGTTCGAATGTTTTGAGGATAATTATTCACTGACTATCAGCACGCAGGGATGTCGGATTAACACAAGGAAGTTTAACACCAAAGGAACATAGCCTTTACAGAGCTTTAAAACACAGCATCCACCAACTCAAACTTGACTTGAACTTTGAGTAAAACTAAACAGCCTCTACCAATAATATCAAACCCTCACTTGAACTTCAGATATCTTACGGCTTCCGCGAACTTGTAAACTCGACCTTCGTCACACTTGACTAAACACAGCAGTCCAGCTCGTGGGAAAAAACTTAGTTCGTCAAAAGAACTCACTTGGAACTTGTATACCGTTTGACATAAGGTTCTAGAAAATACTAAAGCGAATAGTTGTAGCTTTTCGACATATTTTATGATTTCAGTAACTGATGCAAATCTGCTGACTCATGCTGAAATGTAAACATGCCCTAATTAATTATTCATGGTAATCCAAAAACGTAGAGAACATTCGAGAAAGTCACGCAACGCATGAGAGCATTTTACCACGTAACTCTCAACAAAGACAAAATGTCTTTGTGCAGCATATGTAACTTTAAATTCATCATAAAACAGTTCGAAAGGAGGGCTCACTCGTGAAATGTTTTTCAACACTCGAAGAGAAATTTCGCGCCTGCGCGGCCACGAAATGTCCTCTATTTATTCCTCGAGTAATTAAAGACTAAACTCGAAGTGATCTCAAGATATCACGAATTAATCCGGTCTCATTTCGTGAAATAGTTGAAACAAGCCGAAAAGTCACGAACTTGCACGCCCAATCTTGTCCCGAAACTAGTGCATCATTTCATAACTATTTTTCGTATCCCAAACTACCTTGGGTCGCAGTAGCGCAATCGGCTAATCCCCCAACTTAGAGTCTCCTCTGATCCGACGGGTCACACAGGTGAGTCGGTTCAAACCCCGGGAAAGCCAAAATAATAATTCTTTCTTCCTCAAAAAAGTTAAAGAATAAATCAAAGAAATCGAAGTGATCTCGAGATATCTCGAACTAATTCGGCTCTCACTTCGTCAAATAGCCGGATAGAACCGGAAACCTACAGACTTTGCTTGCCCAATCTTGTCAAAAAATTGCAACTTTGATACATTCCTGAGCGTCGCGAATCCTTTACTTCGCGCTCCGCCGAAGTAAAAATACCGGCATTGCGTGACATGTTACGTCATTTATGGTCTATACTCTCATAGACCATAGCTGTCGACCAATCAGCGCGCGAGGATTCGCTCAGTTATTGTCAAATACGTAATGACAACATACAAACAAAGGGAACGTTTCAAGTTAAAGTGGTTGTTACAAGGATAGCATAAGATTTACGATTAACCTGCTGATATAAATTAGGCTAAGTCATTTGATACGCATTGACGCCTTTCGTTTAACCTAAGAACAGGAGACTGCTGAGTCTAAAATAAAAAACCATTTCAGAATACAGGACGAACAACAATACTCCGAATCCTGTTGATGTTTTAAACGTGTGGAAATTTATCAAACGAAAGGTGCTCGCGTGTGTGAAAACTGTCGCCTTGTCTCACCAACGTCGTAGTAAGAACTACTGCTTGCAGCTTTAAACGTATAAGCTACCCACGTGGGAGACCCCTACGGGAAAAGGTCTTTCACGTTCAAGAAACTCCGTACAATGTACATTGAATGTATTGAAAACAAGTTTGATGTTGATGGGCCACGAAAAACGGCAGGAGTGTTGGCGGAAAGTTTATTGTATAACGATCATTGCACGCGGCGTATTAAGTTTTCAAAGTAAATCGTATCTATCAAAAGAACGTCAATGTATCTGTTTGGGGAAAGCAACAGACCGCAAAGTCCTCCTAAGCTTCGTGTTCTTTCCTAGCTGGTCCCGTTACACGTCATCAGTGGCCATCCATCGAAAGAGTCAACATAACAAACCTTCCTTTAAAGTTAATGGACCATCCTTGAACCATTTTTTACATTGCCGACCCCTTAAGACGCGCCTTCACTTGTACAGGATTTTGCGAACAAATCTAATGATCTGTTCACCCAGTTCCAACCATTTGGTACTTTGTCGACAGGGAAAATGCGATGCCAGTAAACAGTGACGGTATGGGAATCAGGATCAAAGTTTGCCAAAATACTAGCTGCCTTGATGTCCAACGTTTCTTTGATGAGAACTCCATGAAACATTACAAAACTGTGCAAATGTACGGATCTTAGCACAGTATGAAGGTTGCGCTGCGGACAAGTTAATATACAGATACCGCGCCCGCAAGATTCTGCTGGACCAAGCACATTGAATAGAGCAGTAATAACACATAAACATTTGTCTGGTTTACGTTGACAATCTGCTTTTACTGGCGAGCTGGACAGTAGCTGCAAAGGTTGGCATTCCTTATTTGCTTCAAGAATGGAGTTACAGACGAAAGAATGAACATCTCTTGCAGTGTCAGAGCACAGCTTGCTACAGTACCTTGCAACAAGGCCACTGGAACATTCGATAAAATCACCAACTGGCTGTAGATCTTTCCAACACCCAGAGCATCTGTCACGCGGTTCCCAAAGGAGAACATCAGGAACATCCAAAACTCTGTTGTCAAGAAGCAAGGGGCTCTTGAATTCATCGGCGTATTCTAACATCTCCGTTTTCGCTAGTTGAAGGAAATTACTTAAGTGAAGTATACTGGACGATTCCTCGGGACTTGTGAACATCTCTTTACATTGCAAATCCAATGAGCAAATTTCTTTGGCAATAGCGGGAAAAACATCTGGACCAAGATTTTTCCTAAACTCGCATTTCTCAACCAAAACATTTCCTTTGCCATTTAATATGACACGAAGTCCTCCACAGCAATTATTTCTAAACGTTGTTTGTTTGCAAATTAAGTTGCTTCCAACACAAACGACGATTCCCCAACCAGACTGTTCAGAAATAACGTTTTCTTCTACCGTCGCGTTTGATCCTTTCAACAAAATGCCACACCGAGAACCACTCAATGAATTTCTCAATAATCCTCCATTACAACGTCCGGCGGCCACAATACCACCAAGCAAGTTATCAGATATCAAATTATTTTCCATGTAAAAAAGTGCTGGGGTAAACATTAAAATACCACACGTATTGCTGCGTAGTTTACTGTCACAAATACTTATGTGGGAATCAGCTGTTCCTCCTCGAATAAAGATCCCAGGCCCACTACTCATTTGAATTACAGTAGACCTCACTGAAACAATTACTTGCTGACGGTGATGTGCCTCCACCAATAACCCTACACCATTTGAAAAATCGAGAGAACAGTGATCCATGACCAATGATTCAACGTCATAAGCCTCTATCAGAGCATTAAGTTCGCCTTCACTGCCGGCCGTCACTTGCCTCTTAATAAGGTATGATTTTCCTAACGTTATTGAAAGTAGCTTTTCTCTCTCTGCAGTACTACCGGCCGCTTCAGACGACAACGGTTGATCGCGGTTTGCTGAGGGCACAGAATTCTCAAAATGAACATTTTCAAATAGAAAAGACACATCTGACAAAAACAAACCTTCCCTGAAACTAAGCACAGCGGAACCTCCAGGAAGACAGATAAAATAATAACATCAGTCCGATAAAACAATCTTATTCAAATCAAATTTCCCTTCTGCTAGAATGACTGTAAATGAATCATCTGAATTTCGTTCTTCAGAGAGCTGATTCTCTAGTTCCTTGAGCTGGTTAACATTGGTAACAAACTTGTAGTTGATTCTATCAAGTAATCCTGAAACTTTCTGAAATTTATGTTGCAGTTTTCGAATATCACCTGCTTTGGAATTTGCAAATTTGTAATGAAGTACTGCTGCTGCCGCTTGGGCTCTGCTGGTGAACTCAGTTCTACCACTTTCAACGAGTTTGCAAAGTGCGTATGTCTGCCAGTAGTAACCACGATATAGCTCAGTGTCTGCGTAAATAGAAGCATTGAAGTCGTCCAAAGCTGTCTCAACGTTTTTCAATTGCATATTCGCAATACCACGGTTACAAAAAATTGTTCCAAGAGGACGAACGCAAGGTTGATTTACCGCAACTGGTAGGTTAACAATCTCAGTGTACAAATCAGACGAGGCTTGATAATCGCCCCTGGAGAAAGCTTCTCTCGCCTTTGGTTCTATCATTTCAATCCCTTCTAACAATTCGCTGTTTTGAGTGGTGCCTATCTTGACACCCGTTCTGCCGATGACATTTTCAGTCGTTTCTTCTGACGGAGATGTTAACTTTAATGCAAGAAGACTAGGGTCATAACGGGGCCTTAGGACTCTCGCTACGTTCATTAGTTCATCACCTTTGTAAAAACAAATGGACTTTTTCACTGCGCACAAAATGTCGAACACTTGTTGTTGTAAGCGGTATCCTTCACTGTTCATGCCCAAAAAATAGCAATAGAAGGCTGCTTCGCAAAATATCCTGGCAGTTTCCTCATGGAGTAGGTAATCATGCTTCAAGCATGAATTTGCCAAGAGATGAAGAATAAGGTGAAGAGCGTTCGCGGAGAGCGTTTTCCATCGTCGAACCTCCAAATTGGCCTCGATAATATTTGCGCTACACTGCTGGACAAGATACTTGCCACTCCACCCTGTCTTATCTTTCAGAGACTTCACTGTCGCATCCACATCGACAAGGAATTCTGTCCCCCCAATACAGTCGAGAAATGCATGGTGCAACATTCGTACGGCAGAGGAAAAAGCCTTTTCAGTTTCGCCTTCATTACTATAACGCTCTTTCAAAGTCTCTTGAACAAGTCGATGGATACTCAAGCTATCATCTGACTTGCGTTTGAAAAGTGAAAACCTGAGCAACAAATCAACAATTTGTTCTGCACCGATTGGCAGTTTCAAGCAGTCCTTCAGGTATTTATGTTCAATCTCTGGGGCGCCCACATTTAAAATCTCAATGGGTATCTCATCTGGGGACAGATATGTGGCAATTTTCATGAAGAAAGCCGCCGCCTTTCCAAGCCTTTCATCCGTTTCGTCATTTTCTATATAGCTGAAATTCATACACCATGTTGTTTGTACTGCCAGGCGTGCCTCACTGTAGACCTCTGAGCATGGTTTGGCGCTTTTCCTGTTCAAAAGAATCGACTTTTGTTTACGATACTGCTCAAGGTACGACTGAGCCGAGCACTTTAACACACTGACGTAAGCAGCAGCTTGCTCTAAGGCCAACGGTAATCCATCGAGCTCCTGAGCAAGTTCTTTCACTCCTTCCCCTTGACTTTCAAAAGCGGATGCTAATCCGGTGCGTTTCTTTAGGAATTCAATAGACTCGTCGACAGAAAAAGCATCCAGCTCAAGACAGTTTTCAGGACGAAGATCTAGGTCCTCACACAACGCTTGAGGACTTCTACGAGAAGTGACAAGAATGTCCCCTAAAGTTTTGTTTTTCCACTGACCCAAAAACATTTTTCGTGTGTAGGAGCTAAGTTTCTTTTGATCCATATTGTCTACAAGCAAAAGCCACTTGTGCCTCAGACTGCCAAGCCAAGAAAGAGTTTCCGTCATTAGATGATCAAACTGTTTCGTTTCTTCACGCCTGTTGGGCTGGGACTTGTACACGAATTGTCCATGGATTCCTTGAAAAGATGCTCGCAACAGTTCGTCACTTTCTCCATTTATAACGTAAACCCCTCCGGAGTAACGTTCCAGGTTGCGCCAAGCATATTCGAAGGCAAGAGACGACTTCCCGCAGCCTCCGAGTCCACAAATACCATGAACTTTAGCCTTTCTCTTACCGCTTCCAAGACCAGCTCCTTTAGTGCTAACTTCTTCAAAAGCTTTGTCCAATGATGCTAACTCTTTTTTCCGGCCTGTAAAATACTCATTTCTGTCCAACGCTCCAAAGAACGATGGAGGGTTGACACTTTCTTGACGTCTCACTAGCCTGCAACTAAGATCTTCTACCTTTTGTTCCAAGGTTTCCACCTTGTGTTCTACTCGTTCAACTTTCTGGGGAAGTTGGAGCAGCTGTTGGAGGTTTTGCTGCACCTCGCAGAGCTGTGAATTTAACTGGTCGTGGTCGCTCTGTTCTTTGTACTGGCAAACAAAATGATCTAAATTGCAGGAAAGTTGCAACACTTCATTTTGAACCAAGCTTAATAGGGTCGGATCTACTGGGGAGTTACCACAGAACGTTACGCCTGTAAACAGAACATTTTAACAATAAATAAATAACGTTACTTAAAATAACTCAAATAAAAAGTGGTATTTAGTTTTACAATCCTAAATGTGCCCAGTATTTAAATTATTTGCCCAAGCTATCCATACGGCATGAGGAATTCTCAGATGACTTCTCGTTTCGAGAGTTATTTCAGTTTAGTACTCTTCAGATTCATTAAGCTATTCCTGTTTCTGAAGCGGCTTTAACGGGCCTTGTTTAACAGATGACAAAAAAAACTGCAGGTGTATATTTATACCTATAATATTTTAAAGATACCTCCACTTTTCACATCAATTTCAGACGCTCAATTTCTGGCTTAACTTTTTTGATGCAAGTACGTGAAAGTTTCAACGTCCAATGAAAATATCATACAACCTTAAATTTTAGGCTTAACTGCTAAGGACTAGTGTCTTTTACCAATAGTGGCAATCACAAGGCTCGATTTCTGTCTGTTTGAGGAGTAAGGTTTGCATCCTACTTCCAAAAAGGCTTGTAATCGAGCTTAAGCAATAATATGAGGACACGAAAAAATTGTCACAAAAAATCCTTTTTAGGCGATATTAAAACAGACAGCTTCTAACAGATAACTAAGCAAGCTACTAGGGTAACGGTTGCAGGGATCAGGCTCGTTTTCAGGCTCCTTGTCTCTTCAAAGAGTAAGAGCAGGGGTGGCGCAGTGGTGAGAGCACCTCGTTTCCCAACTATAGACCACCGCAAAAAATACCATGTTATTCTCAAATTGAAAGGACAATTTTCAGAATATTATGGTATTTTTCACAATAGCCTATGTGTAGCCAGGTTTGAATCCTGGAGTGAACGCCATATGTGGGTTGAGTTTGTTGTTGGTTCTCTTCAGTCCTTGCTCCGTGAGGTACTCGAGTTTCCCCCTTTCCTTAAAACTCATTCTCTTCCGAACGTGAACATTTCGACCACTTTTGGTCGATGACGCGACCAACACTCGCAAAAAATTGTGTTACTTCCGATTGCCTCCAAATTTGGCCCACAGGAAGTCAATAGATTTAGCCAATTATGTGCCAAGTTCCAGGCCCTGGGGAGTTTTGAGCTTCACGCAACGATTTTTTCAAATCTAGTGAAAATGGCGCTTCCGTCGGGAAGAATTTTGTCGCGGCTTTTGCGAAGAATGAAAGCTATTATCGACGAATTTCGACCAAATACAAGTCAAGCAAATTATTTTAGAGGATTCTGGAGGATAACAAGCGAAATAAACGCGAAAATAGAGGTAATAAAACAGTAAGAATCTTTGCTTCAAATTCGCCTAGTAGGCCATAGTCTGGCACAAATTCTGTTGAAACGCAGTGAAATCCGTCCCGCGGAGCTTTTTGCCTTCAAAGCCTTGCTTATTTTGATGACTTA
>BOPM01001044.1:68482-91388 GCA_022179025.1 Porites australiensis | reverse complement strand
TTTCTGTCGCACCATTCCTGGAGTTCAGATATAATTCAGCTTACAATGACTTTCTTAGTCGATCATTGATTGATCGAGCAAATTGCCAGAATCTGTTTGGAATCATTTATTTCGACCTAAGAGACCAAGAGGAAGATACCAAAAACTCTCTTGTATCACTGACTTTCCGATATGAACTAAATGGAGCCAATGCAATTAACTACACTTTGAACGCCCTTGTTTTGCATGAAAAAGAAATAGAGTTGTACACTTCCAGTGGTAAACTACTAATTAAAGCTTAAGTTAAACATGTTTCATAAACAATATAACATATAAATTGTCATTCTTATGGTGTGTCACTTAGCAAAGGACAATTACAAAAACTATCAAGAGCTTACAACAATAAATCGACAATAACGATCAGACTTGCTAATAATGAATTGTCTGGCCTTTCAGAAGAAATTTCCTAAATTTCTCCTAAACAAGAAAAATTGCTAAATAAGGAGCAGTTCAATGTCAATAAACTTATTCTTCAGCTCTACTCAAGTAATCTGCGCTAACGTTCTCTGAGCCTTTAATGGCTTCAACTCTGAATGTATAACTTTGCAAAATCATAGCCCAACGCATAAGACGTCCGGCCACAAACTTAGCGCTGTTCATATACTTTAGGGGTTCATGATCCGTCTGCAGAACAAAGGGAACTCCGTACAAATAAAGATGAAATCTCTTGATACCCCAGACTACTGCACGGCACTCTTTCTCAATTGTAGAATAGTTCCTTTCTGCACTCTACAATTTCTTGCTTGCGTAGCAAACGGGGAACAGCTTCCCATCATGCTTCTGCATTAATACAGCACCAGTACCAGTGTTAGATGCATCCGTTTGCAAGTAGTATTTTTTCACTGGGTCCGGAAGACGAAGAATTGGCTCATTAGTCAAATGAAACTTGATGGTGTGATATGCCTTCTCTTGTGCTTGACCCCACTCGACTCTAGTTGGTTGACCCTTGCGTGTCAGGTCCGATAGGGGAGCTGCAATAGTTGCAAAGTCAGGGATAAAGTCTCTGTGATATCCGGCCAAACCAACAAACGAACGAACCTGCTTCTTTGTACCTGGCCCTGGCGCGTTCTTAATCTTCTTGACATTCTCCTCGTGTAGACCAAGCACTCCTTGTTCTAGGCGGTGTCCCAAGAAATCAACGCAACTCGCTCCAAAAATACACTTCGTTGGTCTAATAGTCATCCCAGCACTCAATAAACGCGCATACAACTTTCGGAGGGCTTTAATATGCTCTTCCCAGGTGCGTGTATGAACTAATATATCGTCCCAGTAAAAATCGACGTTGTCTAAATCTTTAATTAATTTCGTCATAGCTCGCTTCAGGGTTGCTGCAGAGTTAATCATTCCAAACGGCATCTTTAAGAACTCCTAGGAACCGTCGGGTGTTACAAAAGCAGTCTTCGGAATATCCTCCTCAGGTATGGTGATTTGCCAATAACCCTTACTAAGATCAATCTTTGTGAAAAACTTATCACCACTCAGCTTCTGGAACAGGTGTTCCGCGGTCGGCATAGGTTCAGGGTCAATAACAGTCAGCTTATTTAGCTTCCGATAGTCAACGCAGACTCGATCGGTATTGTCTTTTTTCTTCACTACAACAACAGGCAACGCATAGGGTGAATCAGACTCCCTAATAACTTCCATTTTAATCATATCGGCGATATCTTTCTTCAACGACTTCCTCATGCTGTAAGGAACTGGATATGGTCTTGACCGAACAGGGTCATCTGAGGTAAGTTTGATGTGATTCTGGGCGAGGTCTGTAGTACTTAGTGCCTCGGTAAATAGACTTGAAAACTGATTGGCTAGGTCCATAAGCTCAGAACGCTGTTTGTCAGTAAGATTTGACCCGGTGGTAACATCTGCAACAGATTCCTTAGCATCATAGCCACCGATCTCTAGGAAATCAACATTATCATCATCCTCTGCATCCTTTACTTCGCGTTCTTCAATTTCACAGAGCATATCTTCCTTAAAATGATCGTCTGCTTTTACCACCGCCACTGCTCCTGCTGTGGTAGCTTCATCTCTTTCAAAGTACTTCTTGAGGAGATTCGCGTGGTACACTTTCTCCTTTCCTTTCACTTTAACTCTGTAGTCGTTCAGGCCTACTACTGAACTCACTTCAAAAGGACCCTTCCACTGCATCAGCAACTTATTGTGATCAGTTGGTAGTAGCACAAGAACTTTCTCTCCTGGCTGAAATTTTCTGACTCTAGTCTTGCGATCATAATAATGCTTTCCCTTATCTTGAGCCTTCTGTAACTGAGTAGGGGCTAATTTAAGGGTTTCTTTCAACTTCTCACGCAGCTCAAAAACGTACTGGTAGCTGTTCTTGACTTCCGGTTCCTAAAGTTCTTTCGTCCAAAGCTCCTTAAGAATGGTCATCGGACCTCTAACGGCTCTTCCATACAACAGCTCAAACGGTGAAAAACCAGTAAACTCTTGGGGAACCTCACGATAAGCAAACAACAAAGGGTTGATAAAGCGATGCCACTGTCTTGGTTGTTCACTACACAATCTCTTTAATATAAGCTTCATTGTTCCGTTGAACTTCTCATTTAAACCATTACACATAGGGTGGTAGGGCGTGGTTGTGATCTGCTTGATACTCAGAAATCGTGTTACTTCTTTCGTGCAATCAGAGACGAACTGTGTACCAAGCTCACTTAAAATCTCTCCGGGAACTCCCAATCGACTGAAGATATTCACTAACGCCTCTGCAACGGTTTCAGTGTCAATAGTCTTCAAAGGAACGGCTTCAGGGTAGCGAGTCGCAAAATCAACAAGTGTCAGGATGTACCTGTGTCCTTCTTCACTTGGTGGACTGATAGGTCCGACAAGGTCAATGGCTACTCTTTTAAATGGTTTATCAATCAAAGGCATCTTCTGTAGTGGCACCTTTGGGACTGATCCCTTGTTTACGGTCTTCTGACAAACGTCACATGATTTGCAGAAATGGGTTACATCACCTTGAATACCTGGCCAATAAAATGCACTCTGAATCTTGTCGGTCGTCTTCTTAATACCTAAATGACCTCCCATTATAGATCCATGAGCCACTTCAATTATTCGAGGTCTTAACTACACAGGAACCATCACTTGCTTCACAGGCTTACCACCATTCACAAAAGGGTGTTTGTAGATGCGGTACAATATCCCACTCTTTACCTCAAAAGAAATCTCAGCTTGACCCTTCACTAGTACATCACCTCGGTCCCAGTACTTCTGCAAACTCTCATCTTCACTCTGCATCTTTTTAAGTTTCTGTTTATCTACAATGGGGCTCTCTTGGTAACTTGATACTTTTAAAGGGATAACTTCACCGTCTTTCTTAGCTTGTCTTCTCGTGGTTACAGCGCATGCTTCTTGCCAAGTTAGGTCTGGTTCATCTGCAGGTCTAGCTCCAGGAACGTTACCTATTATCAGGTCGTAAATGGCATCTGGGAGACACTGCGCTTCCACTTGCCCCTTGAGATAAGGTGTATCAACAGTAATTCTTGCAATAGGTACCTTCCTCGCTGTGTTGTCAATGAGCAGCATGACGTTAAAATCACCGGTAAACTGGTCCTCAGACACAAGATTCTTCTTAACTACTATTCCACTACAACCGGTGTCTCTCAAGACATCCACAGTCTTCACTCCCACTCTTCCTTTTACAACAGGCATTTTCAACCGATCGCCAGACAAAGGTTCAAGGCAGGCATTGCTTACTATTGGGATCTTCTTACCACTGGCTAACAACAGTTTATCGTCCTTAATACAGGCTCTAACTTCTTCTTCTGTGGGTCTAACCTCAGGTGGCTGAACTAAACAGCCGGCACTCACTTGCCCACGCTGTACAGGGAAACCATGTCTACTTTGTCCTACTGACGTCTGTTTACCTGAGCGGCAAATTTCTAGCTTCATGCCCTTGCTTGCCACACACGAAACACCTGAGCTGAGATGGGCAGTTAAAAGCCTTGTGGCCACGAGCGTTACACTTGAAACACACTACTGTCGTTGAATCATTCTGTTGATTCTTTGTTTCGTCCACCTTGGGCTGTACTTGTAGCTTCTTGCTCGCAGAGCTGAACAGATGCTTTCCGTGTGCTTCCAAGTATTGATCGGCAATCTTCGCTATCTGAACAAGCGTTTCCGGAGCTCTTTCACGAAGGTGAATAGCTAACTCTTTTGGACAAGAGTCAATAAACTGTTCTTTCACTATTAAATCTTTCAGGCCTTCAAACGATCGTTCAGTGTGCGAAAGTTCTAACCAACGCAACAAGTATCTACCCAGTCTCACTATAAACTGCTCAGGACTCTCGTCAACTTCCGGCTTTGACGCTCTAAATTTACGACGATAGCCATCCTCTGTAAGGTCGTATCTCTTCATCAAAGCTAACTTAACTCGGTCATAACCTTAGGCTGCTTCCTCAGATAATCGCGAATAAACCTCCAGAGCACGTCCAGACAAAAGAGCACTAAGTTTCGAAGCCCATCCTGTCTTCTCCCATTTAGCTGTAGTTGCGAACGTCTCAAATCGTTGTAGGTAAGCATCCAAGTCGTCCTTGCCATCAACAAATGAGGGAAGCTTGGGTGCCTTGGCCCTATCCTCTCTCACTTCAGCACGTTCGGTATCGTTACGGTCTTGTCCTAGACGAGCGAGCTCTAGTTCATGCTCTCTCTTGGAAGCTTCAGTAGCTTCTTTCTGCTTTAACAGTTCTGCTTCCAGCTCTAATTTTCTCAGATCGCGTTCTTGCCGCCTAGTTTCTCTTTCCTCGTCTTCTCTTCTACGCCTTTCCTCTTTCTCTTGTTCTTCCTTTCTTCTGTCTTCTTCAAGTATTCGACGTCTCTCTTCCTTTTCTTCTTCTAACTGCCTACGCTTTTCTTCTTTTTGCTCTTCCAATTGTCTACGTTTTTCTTCTCTTTCTTCTTCTAACTGTCTACGTTTTTCTTCTTTCTCTTCCTCCTCCCTCCTTCTTTCTTCTTCTAACTTTTGTTGTTTTACTACAAACTCGAGCAGCTTTTCTCCCTCCAATCCGAATTCTTTCCCTATCTGTATAAACTTATCCATTTTCACAACAGTAGTTCACAGCAAACACACTCGATATACTTCCTCGTAGAAGTTCTTCTTACTTCTCTGTATACTCCTTTTTCTTGAACTGTCCTTTCCTGGTTACTGTAGTCGGCAAACAATTGAATTCCTCTCGCAGGACAGGCCCCCAATGTTACGCGGGTAATCTTTTAGAGGACGGGTAGCTTGCAAACTAAACTGAGCGCACGGTTGTCGGAACAGCAACAAGAAGATTTATTCCAACAATGAACGCAGTTTCCACGTAGTAAAACTCCACAACAGCACGTAACGCGATAAACTTACACGGCCTCCGCCAACTTGAATGAACACTGCCTTCCAAATAGTCTAATTATAGAAAGATTACAAAATATACCGCTTTAGAAGCGCTTACACAAGATCCTAAAATAAACAAAATATGAACTCTCGCCAACCTTCTAGAATGTCACGTTTAAAAGTCACGCAATACAATTTTTCGTAACAATTACTCTCAACTTGAACAAACAGCTAATGAAGAGAGTAGATTGTACAGAGCACTTATGAGATATAATTCAGCTTACAATGACTTTCTTAGTGGATCATTGATTGATCGAGCAAATTGCAAGAATCTGTTTGGAATCATTTATTTCGACCTAAGAGACCAAGAGGAAGATACCAAAAACTCTCTTGTATCACTGACTTTCCGATATGAACTAAATGGCGCCAATGCAACTAACTACACTTTGAACGCCCTTGTTTTGCATGAAAAAGAAATAGAGTTGAACACTTCCAGTGGTAAACTACTAATTAAAGCTTAAGTTAAACATGTTTCGTGATTGTATAAACAATATAACATATATTATATACAAGTAATGGCAAACTGTCATTCTTATGGTGTGTCACTTAGCAAAGGAAAATTACAAAAACTATTAAGAACTTGCAACAATAAATCAACAATAACGATCAGACTTGCTAATAATGAATTGTCTGGCCCAGATGAATTGATGTTGACAAAAACTCAGATCAATAAATTGAAAAAGGCAAAGAGCCAAGGTGTGGGTTCAGATATTAAAAACACAAATACGAAAAGCGGTGAAACAAGGCGGATCTCTATGGTCTAGACTGATTTCACTTAGAACACAAGCACTTTCTTATGCTACTTCAGCCATTTCTAAAGCAGTCCCAGCATTAGCAACAGGTGCGATGAGCGCTTTAGGAAGCCTTGGAATAGACAAGATTTTTGGGAAAGGTGTTCAACACAGAGGATTTTTAATTCCACAGAATAAAATAAAACAATTGATCAAATACAGGCATTTACTATCCGCTGGTCAGAAAAAACAGATTTTAGATTCCTTGCAAACAGGGGGTCAGTTGGTGATAAGGCCAACAAGGAAACAAATAGAAGGAGGTGCTTTAGGAGCAATACTTGCTTTCATCGGGTATCCCTCTAGCAATTGAATTAGCTTCGAAACTCTTTGGAAAGGGATTGAATATTTCCAGTAGATCTGTGCCGCAAAAAGGATCTTCTAGGGGTGATAGAGGTCTCCAGGTATCTCAGAAACCAGGATATTTAATGCCTTATCAACCGCCTCCTTTTTTAGGCACATGGGAGAATCCTGTTGGAATGGGAGTAAAAACAAAAAACCACAAAGAGCAATCGGTCTTTTACTAGGACAAAAACAGCCCATTCAACAGAATTCTGCTCTTAGGAACAATCCTGTAAAACCTCCATTCAAAAATATACCACTAAGAAATATTGATCTTCAGAATTGGTGTGATTATCTGGACATTAAATAAAGGGTATCTTTAGCAGAAATACGCATATGCCCAAGACTCATAGCCCATGTATTATCAATCTTGATGATTATCAAAATACAGGAGCCCATTGGGTAGCATGTGCACCATCACATGAGAATAGAAAGATTTTATCTTATTTTGATTCATTCGGTATGCACTATTCTAAGGAATATGAGGTAAGAGCCAAAAAGGATGGTATGAAAGTGATTTACAATACAATTCCATATCAAAATACCAAAAGTGTTTTATGCGGTAATTATTGCATTTATTTCTTACATAGATGGTCACTTGGAGAGGACTATTATGACATTCTGCAAAGGTTCAGTATCAATGATACTAATTACAATGAGCGGTTTATAGAAAAATATTTTAAAAATTAATATAATCCATATATATAATGGCTGAGAAATTCTGTGTATATTGCCAAGAAGTGACAAGACACTTTATCAATGAATATGGATGTTTTGAGTGCTATAACTGTGAGCCTCTAAGCAGCAGTGAAAGTGAATATGAGTCGGATAGCTCAAGTGGAGACCCCACTTATGTGCCTGGTAGTGAAGCAGACAGTGATTAATTTTCTTTGACCTCCAGCGGTATTATCATACATTTTTATATAACATATTGCATATATAAAAATGACGGAATCTTATTGTGTGAAACAGAAAAAAAAAGACAGAATGCGTGAATGGTTCTAAAAAAATTGTTACAGCCAAAAATGGGAGAAAGATGATGAAATGTAAATGTGCCGAATGCGGGATCACTAAATTCAAGTTTGTTAAAGGTAATCAGGTAGGGGGTAGTTATTTAACGGATTCAATGAAAAAGACCTCTAAAAGAAAAAAGTTGTAGATTTTCTTGGTTAAATGCCAAATATAATATATAATGTATTAATATAAAATGACAACATCGTATTGTGTGAAACAGAAAAAACAGACAGAATGTGTGTCAGGTAGTGAAAAAATTGTTACAGCCAAAAATGGTAGAAAGATGATGAAATGTAAAAGTGCCGAATGTGGGATAACGAAAACAAAATTTATCAAAGGACAACCAGGGGTAGGCATGAATAGATTGTGCTAGTAAATTCAGGAAAAGTTGCTTCACAATATACCCAAAAGTTGCTCTAAAGTTGCTCAAATATCAAAAAGTTGCCACCAAAATTTAGAAAAGTTGCTTGCTCTACAGTGGTTTTGTTTTAGATAAATACTCAATAAAATCAGTTTTGATAAAACCAGTTTTAATAAAATCCTTCGAAATGAAACGACCTTTTATGGTTTCACCATAACCAGTTACTGATGACCAAATTTGGAAGAATTTTGTGTTTAACGAGGAAATTACGTCAAAAATGCATCGTTCTTGCAGGTTAATGCACCTCAGATGTGACTTATAAAAAGTATAAAAGGTTGGTTTACACGCCCCCCAGATTTGTTAGAAAGATTTTGTAAAGCAAAGTTGTCGAACGCAAAAAAATCGGCCTGATTTGTTTACGATAGGCCTAATCTACTGTGATCAAGAGCCATTATGGCCCTTAAATGTGATCGAAGATGATTGCTATTTTTGGGCGTAAGTACGCCATTCCTTACAATGAAAGACAATGGGGCTATTGGCTGGCTAGAAATGTCATCAACGCTAAACAAAAACTCGGACTTGATATTTGAAAAAACGGAAAAAGCCGTCGAGTAAAGAAATAAGTTGGCAACAACAATTAGCAGATGAATTACATAAACCCATAAAGCGCAACTTTACTCGGCGGCGTGTTATTGTAAACGGCATCGACAAAATTTAGTGCCCTGATCTGGTTGAAATACAACAATTCAGCAAATGGAACAAGGGTTCTACATATCTTCTCATGGTGTTATAGATATGTTCTCCAAATATGGCTGGATTATTCCATTAAAAGATCAAAAAAGGAGAAATTGTCACACAAGCATTCAAAACCATCTTTGAAGAGGGCGGTAAGCCACAATATCTATTGACTGATAATGGGAAAGAACATTATAACAAAAACCTGAAAGACCTATTGCAAAAGCATAACATAACATTATACTCAACTGAGAATGAAGAAAAGTACTCTGTTTGTGAAAGATGGAACCGTACAATCAAAACCAAGATGTGGAAGCAATTTACTGCCCAGGGTAATACAGTGTATTTAGACATACTACCAAAAATACTGAAGCAGTATAATAACACTAAGCATAGTTTCATTACAATGACACCTGTAGAAGCCAGTAAAAAAAAGAGAATGAAGGTACCCTGTATTTTAACCTATATGGCGATATGGAGCAATTGTCATCTAAACCCAGGTTCAAGATTGGTGATAAAGTCAGGATAAGTAAATACAAGAGAAAGGTGTTTGATAAAGGCTACACACCCAATTGGACTGAAGAGATATTCCTGGTCGATAAAATTCAATCCACAAATCCAATTACCCACAGGTTAAAGGATCTCACCAATGAGGAGATACAAGGGAGCTTTTATGAACCTGAATTACTGAGGGCAAAACAAGATGTATTCCGCATTGATAAAGTCATTCGGAGGGATTATAAGAAGAAACAAGCTCTTGTGAAGTGGTTGGGATATAGCGACGACTTTAATTCTTGGATTCCACTGAAGGATTTACAAGATTTATCTGACTAATATATAAATGGACGAACATATAACAAAGTTGAACACCAAGATCCGTAATAAGGAAAATGAACTTAATGCACTATACATTAAAATCCAAAAATTAGAAGAGATTGCCGCATGAAATCACAAAAAATTAATTGTAAAAAAACTGGAAACAGCAGAGATGTCATTAACCGGCGTCCTAGGAGTGATCTTTCAAGAATAATCTAACTAATGTATAATGGTCGATCATATTGTAAAATGTGTTGAAAAACTGCATTCAGATATTTGTGATAAAGAAGACGAACTTGATGAGCTGTATGACAAAATCCGTGAAGTGGAGGAGGATCTTGCTGCAATGAGGCATAAACGATCTCTGATGAAAATATATGTGAAAAAGTTGAAAGAAACTATGGATAACAACATAACACTGGCTGATCTTCTTCACGTAATTTGTACTGATATCATGAAAGACAACTATAAAAAATACTTCAATGTGAGCAAAATATCGGTGAGTTGGAAAAAGAGTAGTATCTGCCTGTTGGAACCAAACACATTTGAAGAGTTATTATGTACACTATATTAATGGCAATGATAGAAAAAACATTCGCTAACGATGAATTGGAAATTGAGCTGACTTCATATAATGATAACAAGCAAAATATTTGGTTCAAGGGTAAAGATATAGCAAAAATCCTTGGATATACTGATACAGATCAAGCTTTGAGTAAGAATGTATCAGAAACATATAAGAAAAAACAGCTTCTGATACACCCCGTCCCGCAGACGGGTTGGTCTGAGGCCATTTGTATTAATGAAAGGGCTTTTATGAACTCGTATTTGCATCAAAATTAGAAATTGCTAAAAAATTCCGAGACTGGGTATAATAGTACTCCCATCCATCAAAAAATATGGACAGTACAAGCTGTTTGACAAACCCAATAACCACATGTTTAAGATAGAAAATGAGTATGATCTTCAGACCAAAGTAGTTCACTACATTCGTGCATTCTATCCTGAAGCCATCATTGTTGCAGGACTTGGTGAATTACAGGATACACCATCAAAAAGAATAAACTCCTGGAAAAAAGGTTACCAAAAAGGGCAGCCTGACATTATGATCGTGAATTACCATCTCAAGTGCTCCGGATTTTGTCTTGAATTTAAATCCTCCACTAATAGTTACCAAATAAGTGATGCGCAAAAAGAAATGAAAAAGAGACAAAAATAATGGCTATTATTTTATGATCAGCAATGATTATGACCTCATAACCAAATACATTTAACAATTATTCTTTGAAATCGAGGTAAATAGTAGCAAAATATTTACCGAGCCGCGAAAGCGGCGAGGTAAATAGTAGCAAAATATTTACCGAGCCGCGAAAGCGGCGAGGTAAATATTCCCAAAGCCACCATTCACCGAGATTGAAAAGAATAATTGTTTTAGTATATACACACAAAGTGATCTCAACAAAATCAGAGAGGAAACCATTCAAAAGTACGATTTGATTGACAGATCAAATCATGTGTAAGTTTAAAAATAGATCTTTGCAGAATTTTCAAACATGGCAATTGACAAGTTTATCATTTCGAAAACAACAGCGTAATGGCTTAAATGAAACCGCTAAAAGTTTGAACTGTTCCCTTACCTGAGAAGAAAAGTAGAGCTGTGTTGTTTTCTGTTGACTCGCCAAGTTTATAGCCAAAAGGGTTTGTTGTGTCATTCTTCGCATGAAGTGCTGACAAAAATGGCGGCTCGGTTGCTCGAGGTAAGACGTCATCTTCCTGTATCGTTCTTTTTCCTGTTTACTTGAAACGTAAAATTTCTGCAAACATTTCCTTTTAAATTTGTTTGTCATAAATAAACTTCGATTTTTGAGCCAAAATTTTCTTCTTAGAAAACGCTGAGTTCACGAAACGGCTTCTTCTACGCGAATACACGGGAGTTGTAAACAATCCCTCGAGCACAAAACTCAGCTACAGTAAATTGAAAAACGCCGTATTGAATCCATCCAAGTCTTTTCTTGCCTTGAAAAAAGTCAGCCCTAGGATTTTGTCGACTTTTAAAAGATCGTTCTCTAAAAAAATGAGAAAAACACCGAGCTCACACATTATCTACTCGCTAGGAGGTGGATATTGTTGAATAGTCCGAGATAGCGAACCAATCAGATTGCTTAAATCACCAAGATCACGGAGTGTGTATATATACTATAATGATTATATGGAGGGCATCAAAGTACCATGCAAGTACTGTGAAAAAGCATTGCATAATGATAAGACATAAGCTAGCCACCTCAAGTGGATCCATCGCATTGAATAATTGCGATACCGTTTTTAATTTCCATAAAATGAAATATATATTATATGGAATCATTCATCAAACTTTTGTCCGAACAACAATCTTTATCAGGTGGAACAAGTCTTGTTACCATGTATATACCACCAAATTGAAACGTCTCAGTGCCAAAGCAAAAATTGATCAATGGGTATGGCCTTGCTTCAAATATCAAGTCAAAAGTCGTACAAAAGCACACAAAAATGGCTATCAAGTTGGGAATTTAGCAATTAAGTCTTACATTTGTGGCAAAACCTTCTTTCTGCATCCAATACTTGATACATAGTAATTGAAATAATAATAAGAAAGAAAGAATAAGAAATAATTGAAGATTAGTTGATAAAATATTGGAAATGATTGCAAAAGCAGACATAGAAAAACTTGATTTTGGTCTAAAAAAAAATAACCAATGATCATTCTCATGTTGTATTTGCAAATGAGACAAAATATCTAAACTACGTGCCAGATCCAAACTCAAAAACCAAATTAATATGCAGTAATAAATTATTTCAATATTGAAATATGATTGGATTGCGATATTATTTCTTTAAGTATGACATAATGAAAGTCAGTTGATTCTAATTCATACTGTTTTGAAATAAAATCCAAAAAATCAAACGCCGCATTACTGACAGCCTTTTCAATACAACAGTCATACTCATAAATATTATTTACTATTATTGGTTCTTTATTGTTAATAGGATAAAAAGCTATCTTTTGTATAATATTAAAATCACTATTAGTTTTTTCATATGCAGTAATACAATTTCTAATCTCTTGTCGTGTAGCCATTAATTGATCAGTTAGTGAAAATGGATACTCCACATTAAGATGTAATTTCATGCTCATTATATAATTACTACATATTAGTTTTTCATCAGTGCTCATCTGCATACCAATGTAAAGTGCCATCTCTTTAAGCCAAAATAATATACCAGGAAAAATGTCAAGCCCAAATTCCTGGAAATTTCAAAGTAAGTTCCAAATCCAAAACCACTTTGTCGCACCCAAAATCGGTTTTGAAAATTAAGTCCAATAGAATGTGCCGGAAACAAAACTGCGCCCGTTAGCCCAACTACTATACTACTAGGGCCGTAGCCAGAAAAAATTAGGACTGAGGCAATATCTAAGGTTGAATTACCCGCCTAGCTATTTAGGGTCTTTATGAGGACTACGCTTAAACAAAACACTGGGATCAAACCTGGAAAAAAAATGACTGAGGCAAGTACCTCGGTTTGCCTCATACTGGCTACGGCCCTGCTTTCTGTGGTGAAAAATAACTAAAAAATAAATGGAAATGTAGTTTCTCTACATGCAATAAAGCAAAGGCAAGTTACATCACCAAATACTGTGCGCACAACCTCCAAACGTCGTACGCAAGTTAGTAGAAAAACTCCGAAAATCTTAGTTAGACGAATGATCACGATGGTATAGTTATCCAGAAATTTTTAGCCTTTCTCGAGCTAAAGAAATTTCTAGGCAATATTTGACAGAAAAAAGTCGTTGGGTGTGCCTCTAAAAAACCCAAATTCAACAGTGACTGTTATTTCACTAGACAGACTCGATGTCTCCGCCTAATTCAGTTTTGTTATCTGAAACGTTTTTTTTCAAAACTGATCTTTTGAGTAAAGGATCACATTGAACGTCTACCGGTTTTTCTTATTAGATGGCTTAAGTTCCTTTCTTCACGTTTCGCCCCTCGAACGCATCCAATGTTCTGTTCACCCAATTCAATGCACCTGGAATAGTTTCGAGGGTGAAAATACGGTGCTTGAAAACAGCGGTGATTCTTGACTCGGAATCAAATCTTGCCAAAATACAAGCTGCTTTTGTATCCAGCATGCGGTCTGGAAGATGACTTCCGTATCTTGATATGAAATGATGGATGTCTGGGGATTCCACGACTGTCCAAAGTTTCCGACGAGGACAAGATAGCAGACATAAGCGTATGGTTGTCGAAGGATCAATACCTATCGGATAATTGGCACCAGGTAGGTCTACATGCGGCTTCGCAAATATTGGTGCAAAAGAAACAGTAGCAATAACACAGAGGGAATTGCCTGCTCTTTTACAGTCGCCTTGTACAGGCAGTGTTATATTGCCTAGCGGCATCATTTCACAATTTACACATTCTTTGTTTCCCTCCAGGATGAAGTTACAGACAGTACAATGGATAGCCTTCGCCCTTTCAAAGCATTGCTGGCTACAATATCTCGCAATATTGCAGGTGGGGCACATGACAAGATAGCTACTCGGATTTACACATTTGTAGCAAGCAGAGCACAAATCTTGTTCGACATAGGCCTCAGTGTTACCTGACTCCAAGACTCTGTTGTCGATAAGAGAGGGGGAATTGAACTTACCACTCACATCCTTGATGGCAGTGCCATCGAAAAACGCCAATGTGAGAACTGAAAGGACGAAAGTTGAAAAAAACTGCTTCCACTTCCGCTCCATTCGGGAAAGTTCATTTCGAGTCAAGGGAAAAATATCGGGTCCACAATTTCCTGTGAAATCACATTCCTGAATCAAAACTTTTCCGTCGCCGTTAAATATTACACGAAGTCCGCCACAGAGATTACTTTCAAAGACATTTTCTTTGCATTGTACGTTGGTTTCACAAGAGCACACAGTCCCCCATCCACGATTCTCGCGAATTATATTTTTTACCATAATTGTATTTGTGTCGTTAAACAAAACGCCATGCTTTCCATTACACATCAGCGAATTACCGAGTAACCTTCCTGAAGAAATGCGGGCAATCACAATACCAGAGAGACTGTTATTTACAATGGTATTGTTTTCCAACTCAAGGCATGAGGGAGAATCAATAAATGCTCCGTATAAATTATAATTTATGTCATTACCACAAACAATGATGCGGGAACAGTTAGTGTCTCCCTGAATTTGAAGCCCAGCCCCTCTACAGAGTGAGATCCTTGATGACCTTACCATAATAACTTTTTTCTTGGTACTACGAACATCTGAAAATGCAATCTCTATTCCTGAGGAAAGAGAACCTTCGATTGCGCAATGGTCAATAGCCAAAGAGAGGACATCATTGGCCTCAATCAAGGAACTAAGTTCTTGTTCAGCTCTGGGATTCGATCCCACATGTGTTTGGCATTCTCTTTGTAACAATGATGTGTCAACGTTCTCTATGGAAATACGTTCTTTTGCAAACTTCTCTGATGGAAAGTCCAGATGTTCATTTTCCGTTCTTTCACAGCTCAAAAACGCAGATAAAAGACTTCCGATATTTCCAAATTCAACATTTTCAAATAAAAAAGAGCCCTGTTCCAAACGAAGTCCCTTCATAAACATCAAACGCCCAGAATTTCCAGGAAGGCAAACAAAATAATAATGGCCTCCTATAAGGACCAACTCTCTCATAACATAGACACCATCATCTAAAATGATTGTTAAAGAATGATTTGCCGAGTCATTTTGGACCGCCGAGAGTCTTTCAAGCTCTTTTAACTCACAAACCTGAGATACAACCTTGTACTCAATTTGGTCAAGCAGTCCTGGAAATTTCCTTTGCAGCTTTTTGATATCGCCCCACTTTGATTCTGAAAATTTATAATGTAGCACGGCTGCTGCAGCTTGTGCTCTGCTAGTAAACTCAGCTCCGCCGGTTTCCACTAGCTTACAAAATGCATATGCCTTCCAGTAATAGCCACGATAATGTTCAGTGTTTGCTCGTATGGACTCGTTGAAATCGTCTGCAGCCATTACAAAGTTTCCCATTTTTAAATGCGCAATGCCACGGTTACAAAAAATCTCACCAAGGGGAACTAAGTGCGACTGTTTCACGTTTTGGGCTCCGGGAATATTCCCACTGTGGTTGGACATTTTGACAATGTCAGAGTAGAGATGAACCGATGATTGAAAATCGCCCCTACTAAAGGCTTCTCTTGCCTTTGGTTCCACCAGTTTGATTGCTGTTAACAATTCGTTCCCATCATTGGTGTTCACGAAAATGTCCGCTCTGTCGCAATCCTCTTCAGCGGCATTAGATGACTTTCCAAATTTTACAGACAAAAGCGCCACGTCATCGAAAGGGCATAACATTCTTGTTATCTTCGTTATTTCGTCACCTTTGTAAAAACGTAAGGGCTCTCTTATTGCACAAATTATATCCAGAACCAGCTGCTGGAAATAGTAACCTGCTATTTCATTTCCCATCACATAGAAATAGTAAGCCACTTCGCAGAATACCCTTGCAGACTGCTCCGTGTACAGAATGGCATTGAAATTTGATACTGCTGAACTACACCAGAAATGACGCCCAAAATGAAAAGCATTTGCAGATAACGTTTGCCATCGGCTTCCATTAACGGAAGGTGTCTTCAAAGACGCATACCAAAGTTGGAAGAGACGGCCAGCATGACAATTTTCCTTCCATTTTTGCGAAGCGAGACTCTTACACAGGTCATGAAAGAAATCTGTTCCACCCACACAGTCAAGGAATGCTCGGTGCATCATTCGTATAGCAGAGGAAAATATTTGTTCAGTTTCACCCTCACTGTCACAACGATCTCGCAGTGTCTCTTGAACAAGACGATGAATACATAGACAATGTGACGACTTGCGTTTGAAAAGTGAAAAGTTGATCAATAAATCAACGATCTGTTTTACGCCAATTGGCATTTCCAGACGTTCCTTTAGCTCCTCATGTTCGACTTCTGGGGCACCGATGTTCAGAAACTCAATAGGTATGTCGTCTGGAGATAAATAAGCAGCAACTTTCATAATCAAAGCAGCTGCCTGTCCAAGTCCTGGATCACTTTGTATATTCTCAATATAACTGAAATTGAGAAGCCACGTAGTCTTTACAGTCAGTCGTGCTTCACTGTAAATTTCCGTACATGGTTTGGCAGTTTTTCTATCTAAAAGAATAGACTTTTGGCAACGATACTGCTGCAGGTATAACTCAACAGAGCAATTTAATGCTTTAATGTAAGCAGCAGCTTGCTCTAAGGCTAATGGTAACCCCCCAAGCTCTTGAGCAAGTTCGTTTACTTCTTGTTTTTGATCCTCAGCACAGAATGCAACGTCCGTGCGTTTCATCAAGAATTCAACGGATTCGTCGAGGGAAAAGGGACTCAGCTCAAAACAATTAACTGACGGAACGTCTAGGTCATCGCTTAACGCTTGAGAATTTTTACGAGACGTAACAAGAATGTCACCAAATGAATTGTTTTTCCATTGACCAAAAAACAGTGTTCTCGCACAGTGGCTAAGGTCCTGCTGATCCATGTTGTCTACAATTAAAAGCCATTTGTCCTTCTTCTTTCCAAGCCATGAAAGAATTTTATTGAGCAACCACTCAAACTGTTTGGCTTCTCCGAGCTGGTTGCACTGAAGGTCGTCGACAAGTGCTTCACAAATTCTGCAAAAAGACTCCCTTATGAAATCATCACTTTCTCCATTTACCACAAATACACCACCAGGGTAGTGGGCCAGGTTGCGCCAGGCAAATTCAACGGCAAGTGATGACTTCCCGCATCCCCCAAGTCCAAAAATGCCACGCACATTTACCTTCCTCGCTGCTGCTCCAACAACCTTCTCTTCAGAGCCAGTATCTCTAAAGGCTTTTTCTAAAACTTCTAGCTCCATTATTCTGCCTGTAAAACACTCATTTCTGTTTAATGCACCAAAGAACATGGGAATTTTTGCTTCGCGTTCAGCTTTCAAAGGAGTACGGCTGAGATCTGCAACTTGTCGTTTCAAATTCTGCATGTCATATTCCATTTCTTCCACTTTCTCACCAAGTTTCATGAGCTCGGCGAGAGATTGTTTGACATCCAGAAATTGAGACTCCAGCTCTTTTTTCTGCTCTTCGTACTGGCAAGCAAAGGTATCAAACCCCGAGGAGAGATGCAAGACTTCATTGTGAACCAAGCTTAATAGGGTGGTGTCAATAGGAGAATTCCCACAGAACGCTGTTCCTACATAAAAAAAAAAACAAAAAATATATATATTTCACTTCACCTACTACACTTTTTAAGATAGGAAATTAAACACGAACACTCAAGATTCAGACACTTAGCTATTATCAGACTGTACCATTAAGCGCGGAAAAGGAAAAAAATAGTGTTTGGAGTGATGTTCATTCTGCTGTTGGAAGTCATTTTGTCAGCAATTATTGAATGACGTGGAGAATAAATGGGAAGATTTATACCGATTCTGTGTTATCCGAGAAGGTCAAAGCAGTTGTCTTTTATTGGGTGTTATTTTTTTCTATTCTTCTGTGTTTTAGAAAGTAGTTCGACTATTTGGTGTTCCCACAAGGTGTGAACCCGAGAAACCGTACGGCCATCGCGTCGGGTGCCCCCTTTTCTGTCGATATCAGTGCTATTGACTTCAACTGTACTTATATAATACTACAAGAATCCTCCAAGTTTGGTCGATGCTAACTGGTTATGAAGAATTAGCCAGGGGAAAAAGCCACTAAGAAACGGACAAATATTTTGATTGAATAATACATACTTATCAAATACCGACACGAGGAAAAAACTCTGTATTTTGATTCGATTTTAAGAAACATTACAAAAAATTACTCTATAGAATACTGTGCGAATATTGCGTTATTTGCCAATGGTTTTTCAATATTTTCTGAATGTCGTTATGGAAACTCAACAAGGTTGACTTGGAAAATTTTATCAATTTTTGTTGAGGCTAGTCTTATTTTGTACGATTAGGGTGCAACACTAAATAAAATTAGTTTGTAAATCCGTTAAAGTTTTCTTACGGTAAGTGGTTGTTTTATTTGTAACGTTTCTTTTGTTTGTATGAGGTTCAGTATTTCGAATTATTCTATGTCAATTCATCTTTTATATTTTTGCTTCTGTAATTTTTGTATAATTCAAAAGTTGCTTACATCATACTATGCTTACATAACGCAGCATTGTCACGTATACTAGACAATTATTGGATGAGGCTTTTGTGATATCCGGAATAATCAAGGTCGAGGTAAGTGTTATCAGCCGAGCCGAAGGTTGAGGCTGATAACACTTACAGAGACCTTGATTATTCCGGATGTCGCAAAAAACCGAATCAATAATTGTTTTATTACACAAAGTTTTGGAGAAAATAACAGCAAACACACTGATTCACATTGCGTTTGGAAATCATGCATTGCGTGCACAACCTCGCGTTTGTCCAAATCCTAATGATTTCCCCTAAAGGCTCGGGAAATTACCAAAATTTGGACGAAACGCGCGTGCAATTATTTCCTAATTTCACTCGTCACTATTTGACTACACATACTAATATCATAGGTGACGAAGTACCCCTTAAATTTGGCGCGAAATTTCAGCGATAACTTGTAATTTCACATGTGAAATTACAAAATTGCCATGGCAACCTTCCGTACGTCTCAGTGTCAAGATGGCGACGAAGTTTTAAAATGTCATGAATGAAGATGCCAGGGCATATAAAGACGCTTTAGAAAACCTGAACTCACCAAAGAACACATCAAGAAGGATTCTAACAGGTATTTTGTAGAAAAATTCTAAACTTGAGTCAAATTTAAGCTCTGAACGTTCGAGAGTGGAGTTCTCGATCGATACGATCCAGGATAAACATATCAAAAATCCAAGATTGCTAACGTAATTCGTCACCTATGATATTAATAGGTAATCAAATGGTATACTCGTGAAATTATTCCGTAATTTCACTCGTCACCATTTGATTACACATACATATTCCATACGATAGGTGAGATAGGAAACGTAAGATTTCCATGCAATGATTCGTGTCGATATACGTAGCTTTGATCTAAACACTCTCAGTTTTAAATTTCTTTAACTACAAGAAAAGACTTGCTTAGAAGTGGTCGTTTTCCCCCATCTATATTGCACTTTTTTACATACAGTCCATTAGTTTTGAGAGCCGGAACGCAAGCCTTAGGAATTTAAGCTTTGCCGGATCAATTCACACTCCCATCTTAGTCATTTTTTAATCTAAAACGGCATTACAGACAATGGTGCGGAAAACTTTGCTTTGAAAACATTTTATAGAGGAACATCTGTGAAAAGGAAACACGTTAGCGCAGAATTTAATTGTTGGCGAATTTCTGTAATCGTTCATCATTCTGCTGATAAGCTTGACTCACTCGTTCCCTTAGGGAAACTTGCTTGTTTGAGGACTGAGTCTTTTATTCCTCCAAAGTGGTTTGTGTCCGACAAATCGTTTCCAATCAAAGACTTGTGAATGGTAACTCGTGTCAAACCCTCTAATTGCTTATACATAGTTGTACGCCTTTCGCCTTATAGACCTTATAACTTTCGCCCGCGCTTACCGAGTCTCGAGTGGACAGTACAATGAATTTCACAAAATCAACCCAAGCAGTCCCTTCGGGCATTTTTTTGGCATTGAAACGATTACTATTACCTAACGATTCCATGCAGGCCCTGCTTTTAACAAATCGAGATTTTTTCTGGTATACAGACTGCATATTTCGACTGTAAGTACTTTTATATATATATACGCGCGAGCTACCAGCAAGGATACTCCCTCGGGATTTCGCCTTCTCAGCGAAATCCCTTTGGGGGCAGAACTAAATTTACTAATCTGTAGGTTACCCTGATTCCAAAATTAACCGTAGGCTCTAAGCCAGTGAGAAGACAGATAATTAGTACAATGTATAATAATAAACACTTAATGACTGGCCCGGAGGAAAAAAAGAGGTCTTCTTACAAACGCCATTCTACAAATACCTTTTGTCTCCCAGTCATTCAGTTCTGATAACAGTCTGGTCTCATCTACTGTAGGTAGACCGAGGGATTGAACAAGTAGCTGCATCTCCTGAAAACAACTCTGAAACTTCACTGCATCCCAGTCTGTAAAGTTACAATGAGCCCACTCATTTCTTACATGTTCTCTTACTGTCCTAGCTGAGGACTGTATTGCAGGTGAAAACACAGGTACTTCACCAAGTAGTAGAAGAACAGCAGACCCGTCACACTCACCATCAAATGCATTGAACTTGGTCATGAAAGGTTGAAGGTAGAGCTTGGCAAAGTCAACATGACTTGATACCTTATAGTCAAATTTTGAAAAGTCAAACTTTCCAGAGGAGAGTTTGTGACTGCTGTTACTATTAATGTTTTCATATTTCAGATGTTTGGGATGATTCTTCAGAATCCCAGGTGGAGTTTGGCTGTGAATGTTATGGCTGGACTTCAAGCTCTGGTACTCTGCCTGTAAAGACCGTTCTACAAATGGCCGGATATGAGGCACCAGCTTGTTGAAAGCAATCCCAATAACCACCCATCGCTTCTGATCTTCCGATATATTCATGGCATCTCCTAAAGAATATCTATTGAAAACAAATGTTTTACATTTTCAGGTCAATGTAAATTCCCTCTCTGACAATTTTTTCTATTGATCACCACTTGATTGTCACCCCCTTTGTGTTAAAAAGCCTGCTTCTAATTTTAATAATACAGGCATTTTTCAACCACACTGGCCATTTTTCAGCAACAGGATTGATTACCTTATTTTGCTAAATGTGCTTTTAAGGGAGTGGTCATCAATTACTGAGGGGAACGGGAATGAAAAAACTAAAAAATGAGGGCCCAGAAATGTGACCCTTCCTCAATTTTTTGTCTAAAAAATCTTGACCCTCCCCAAACCATCAGCCCTAAAAATTATGCCCCCCCCCTCCCCCCATGCACTTAAGATAGTATCCTTTCAATTGGTCAATCAATTCTGTCATAGGAATCAATCTTGAAACAGAAGTGTTCAATAGCCCTGCTCTGTAGACACCCGCTTAATACAGACACCTTCATAAAAGGACAGTTTCATTTGCCCTGATGATAAGTTCATATCATTTAACATTTTTAACACCGACACGTGGATAATACAGACACTATGGCATATCCCTATGGTGTCTACATTAACCGGGTTCCACAGTATCTCTGTTACCATAGTGTCACAATGGGCATTGTCTGTTGCAATCATCTTCATAGCGGAGATCAAAGCAAGTTTTATAAGGCAAAGCAATACAAAGATAACTATGAATAGGAAATATCTTTCAATGATGTTTTCTCCCTTTTAAAAGGAAATAATAATTGAAAAAAAGGAAATCTATTTCAATGAACAAGCTCATAAAAACATTCAACCCCACGATAAAAACATCACAGCAAAAATATCAGACAACAAAATCAGTGACCTTCTCTTTAAATAGAGGTGAGAGATTCACAAAAGAATCCATCTTGGTCCATCATGGACATCAAAACCCACTACAGGCCAACTGAAACCTTTCAGCACACACACTTTACCTTTTGCCACCCTCCACCCTCTTTTGCATTACAGTGTGACTAGACAAATCGAGGCCACCCAGACATAATTTTGAGACAGATTTTGAAATTAGCCAATCACAATTACAGATCTAAAGAAAGAAATTGTGCATAATATCCAGAGCCAGTTCAAAATACGTTGCAAACCATTTTTCTGAAGGATATAAAAATAAGGGATTGTTACATTTGTGTAAATCAAGCTGTTTTAACAACTTCTGGGTTTGCCGGAATCAAAGCCAGCAGTAAAGAAATTTTGAACAATCTGAACTAAAGACGACGGCTGCTCATTTTACAGCAAACGGTGCTCAGCGACAGGGGTGTAGCCAGGAATTTGTCAGAGGTACGCATAATTTCTCAAATCTCCCTCCCTCCCCCAAATCAACAATCTTTGCCTTGATTAAAGGATAGTAGGCTAGGCTTTTGTACATTATGCTAGCATTTTTTTCCCAGGCATTTTAGCAAGGCAAAAGCATAAAGCATTGCTCAAACATTTTAGTGGCATTTGCCTGGGAAATTGTAGCTTTTTTTCAAAGTAAGTGAAAACTCAAAATTAAAAATAAATGTCAAATGTGACATCCTAATACAGCCGTTTATAGGATTGGGTTTTGCTGTATTAAAACTATAACTTATATATGTTATTTCTCTACTATTACTATTATGCGTTTTTGTTCCTAGCATTAAAATTAATTTTTAAAAACCTCTCTATATGATGAGCACTATTGAGCATTTTTTAGTGACTTTTTTTTTGGGGGGGGGGGGGGGGGCTGGGCATTTTGGGGGGCAAGCTTC
>BOPM01001044.1:8351-18802 GCA_022179025.1 Porites australiensis | reverse complement strand
ACCCGGGCCCCATTTGGGGGGGGGGGGTGCTCCCCCCCCTTTGCCCACCTTTCCTGCCCCCCCCCCCCCCCCTGCCCCCCTTTTGATAGACGGTGTATAAACTCCAAATGGAAAAATGTAGGTAAAAATGTCAAATCACAGGGACAAACAAATGCTCTTACCAGTCTTCATTCAGGGGATATCGCTCGTGAGAATTCACGCGTGAGGAGAATGCTCTCAGGTTCACAACTGAGAAAATGATCTCCGTAAAAAGCAATTTATTTATCTGTTTATTTATTAGAAAAGAAAGATTTTTTTTTTCAAATCTCAATTTCTACGTTTAAAAGATTACGTTGTAAAGACTCGCTGAAGAGAACCTTCGGTGAACATGTATTCAAAGAAAAAAAAAAAGAAAAAGAAAGAAAGAAATATCGTAAACTAAATTATCCATATCTTCAAGGCAGTCGCATCTTCTTTCACGTGCGGCTGTCGCTTGACTTTTAGCAACTCCCACAAATGGAGAGCTTCAACTCCCTTTCCCCCATGCACAGTGTTGGGTGTTAGAAGTCAAACACTTGTACACATCGACCTCAACTAAAAACTTTGATCAGGGGGAAACCTTGGTAAGGCGGTGTTTAGTTATGAATATGTATCACTGGCTACATGTAAATTCCAATAAAAAAATGACGTGAAAATGAGGAAAATGTGTCAAAACCCTTTGGCCATGCATGATTGTAGTTGTATCGTGTTATTGAAAATACGTTCACGTACCAAAAACAGTTTGCTGTTTCAATTAAAATAAAGAAAACGGACTGGAAAAAATCAGTGTTACTTTATATTTTCTGAAACAGCTGAATAAAGGTCAGGGAACAGTACCCACCCTGAACTCAGTTCTAAGAGATCCCGGGTATTTTGCAATCATTCTTGGAAGCTACTTAACGTCAAAAGATGTTAAGTAAGCCTTTTTGATTGGGTGTCAACATAATTTCTCGACGTCAATCATGCTGAAAAATAACAAGTCTAACCAACACTAATGAGGACCTTCCTCCGTACTAATAAGTGCCTTCCTCCTCATCTAATGAGCGTCTCTCTGATGCAATAGGAACAACAGGCTTGCCTATACTCGCCGGGTAGCCCGGTTTGAACGTCCATGAAAAAAGTAAGAATAAGAGGAGCGATCACCTAGCAATAGTCAGTCAAAAGTGAAATAAAGAGTTTTCAGCTCCACTTTGTGTATGTATGTATGTATGTATGTATGTAAATCTTTATTTAAACACGGGAAATCATTAGTTAAGCTTAAGTGAAACTAAAACTAATTACAACTGCTTTACGTGATTGCCGTGTGGAATCCAATATATCAGCTACCTTCTTGATATTTCGCTTAAAATGCTCAACAACGGATGCAGCATTTTTTAAGCTTTTGGGCAAGTTATTCCATATCATGGAACATGGCCTCGCTGTAAGAGAAGCTTCGTTTCAAATAATTGGTGCTTGGTTTGGACAGGGTCAGCCTTCCCGCGGCGTTTCTTAGGTTCTAAGCAGAGTGACGGTGAGAGAAAAGACTTTGTAGATATTCCGGAGGAAGGTCATTCATGGTTTTATACATCATTAAGAATTTTTGTTTCTTTCGTCGAAGAGATAGCCTCTCCCAGTCGAAGGTGGACAGAAGTTGGTTTGAGCCCATATCAAAGGGTGATCATGATTCTGTAATTTTTGGAGCTTTTCACTCAAGTAACCACTCAAACAGTCCCAGACGTGGCTGCAGTA
Organism: Porites australiensis; assembly: GCA_022179025.1. Taxonomy (NCBI): domain Eukaryota; kingdom Metazoa; phylum Cnidaria; class Anthozoa; order Scleractinia; family Poritidae; genus Porites; species Porites australiensis. The sequence continues at coordinate 17,056 of BOPM01001044.1, read as the reverse complement.
GTCAAAATGAGGCATAACTAAAGCGTTATGAATTTGAATTGCAGTTTCTTTGGATATAAAGGGCCGCACACGTTTTAGGGCGCCTATAGCTGAAGAGACTTTCTTGCAAATCTCTTCACCGTGTTTACCTCAAGAGAGTTGAGCATCTTATATGTTAAGACCCAAGTTTCATATTTTCGTGCACAAAAATAGCTAGCATTTTTACATATGTCAAATACATTGTTAGTTACTGCTGTTCACATGAAAATGAAACTTTGAGACAATACCCCTGAATAGTGAGAGGCTTTCACTTGTAAACGCAAAATTTCTGACAAAATATTAGCGCATTGTAGTCCTTATTTTACTACCTCACAATATATCAATAACCTTGAAACTAGGAAGTCATATAAAAAGACGGTTAATCTCAAGATTCTTAAATTTTTTAAAAAATCTATCGAACGGTTTAAAAATTATTCGCTCATTTGTTAAAGTAGACCGAGAAGTTTACATTACCGCTAACAAGAGCTCCCCGATACATACTAATCAAATCCTTCTTTCTAGCAATCGGCTGGAGGTATTTCCATAATCTTTCATACACGCTTTTAAAAATATTGAAACCACTATGAGGTGAAATTACATGTCAAAAGCGCCTCGTTTACTACAGATAATAGTCGAACATCAAGATTGTCTACTTTTTACCGCACGCGTGTTTCTAACCATAAAAACTTCTTCCGAAAATATCTCGATAACGCTCCTACAGATTTCGCTTAAAATTCACGAACATGGAGGCGCCTATTGGAGGAAAAAGGTCCAGTAAAAGATTTTGGAAGAACAGTTCCCAGTGCCGAGAAACACTGCTGCAAGTAAAATAGATAATAGCGTCATCTCGTTGCTATGACAACTCTGATGTCATTGCAACCCCGATCATAACAAATTTTCATCTTGATCTATAATACAACTGGGGTGTCAATTTTTCAAAATCTTTGTTTATGGCGACGTAGTTTATACTCAAACTTGGGAGGTATTGCCCCTGGAAAACTGTATCGAGCCACCTTAAATCAAAGATAAAACTCAACGGTACTGCAGTTTATAATGTTGGGAGCTCCCTCACCATGCTAGTGCACAAAATATTCTTGCTTCTTGACTCAAAAAAGTTAATTTGACGATTCATAAAAAAAAGATAGGAATGACATTGAACGTTGTCTACGCTTAAGTCCAGAAAAGCTAACAAATTGTTTAACAGAGATGTCTCGCTTCGTAACCACTTCACGTTATTGTAACGTATGGTTTGAAAACCTACTTGCCCTTATGATACCACTATCCATTTAATTCTTTAAATAAAATGCAGTTAAAGTTTCTGAACTTCCGTCTGATTTTAAACATACACAGAAAAACGATCCAGAGTCTGATAAAACAGTTGACGATAACAATCAGCTTTTTCTTCTAATTATTGTTCGTACAGAAAAGTACTAAGGATACACTAAGGACTGGAGCTTTTTACTAGAAGTAGCAATCGCGTGATGTCACAAAATGTCAAATTTTTACATAAGATACTTTTAAGAGCAAGATATTTTTTCCACAATGTTTAAGAAAGTAATGTGTCGAAGCTGAAGGGAGAGGGCCTTCGAAAACGAGTTTCTCCGCCAATTACAATGGGATCTTTATTTGATGTCGCTGCAGTGTCTTTTCTGTTGACAAAAGAATGGTCCAAATTTGCCTCCGAGGCAGAGGATAGAGATCTCATTGGGGTCATAATGAGGTGGGTGCATGAGATTCAGTCTCTTTTATCCCTCTTGAAAGCCCACATACATCTACATTTACATCTACATCAACATAGATACATTGCAAGATGCCGAAGGGGAAATGTCGCGAGTTTCAAAGAAAAAGAACAAAATAACAAATAAATATGTAATCAATCAAAAACACACAGTTAAAAGTGAGAGAATCAGTCAGATTAAGTAAAAATGCATTTGCAGCAAGCTTAAAATTGTCGGTCGAATCAACATGTAGAGAGCTTTCTTAGCTTTTCTTCGAGGCTAACTATCTGGAATACCTTAGTTGAAGTTTTAAAGATGATGTGCAAACCGTGTTCTATTTTTAAAATCCATTGAGTTGTATTCTCTCATACACGAACCACGAGCTTTCACATGCAAGCTACGTGACACTACAACTCACAGTACGGGCCTGATCACGTGAGCCAGGGAAGCTGTAGCCTGCGAGCAAGCTCTCCTATTTGGGTAAGCGAAGCGAGCCTATTCACTCGCCCAAATAGGAAAGCTTGCTTGCCGGCCAGGAAAGCTGTAAGCTTGAACAGTGTGTTACCTGTTGTCCTGTTTCTCGCTTGGATCATTTGCCGGGCCGCCTGGCAAGCGTGATTACCTTATTCGTACTTAATTTCGCTCGTCTTTAATTTCGCGATTTTCGCGATTGTTAAAAAATCGCGAAATTAAAGCCTCGCGAATGAAAATCCTCGCGAAATTTACACACGCGAAATTAAATACCATGGTAAGAAATTTGAATCACAAAAGATCAAAAACGACATGTACAGCATATGTATCGACATAAATAATAAATTATTCCCTGGTAAGCTCCATTTTGCATCTTGAAAAGTCTGATTAATAAAGGTAATTTGCAAAGATTTCACATGAATATATCGAGCAGAAAATCTAACTACGCATCTTCATCTGAAGATGATTTGACTGTTAATAGAGAAGCAAAAAAGTTTATGAAAGACAAATTCACGTCTTGGTACTTTTCGCAAATTCAGTTCAACTAGATTCAGGGGTGGTCCTCGATGATGTTGATGTTCACTCTGTTGACCTGCGACTCTCCGTTCTCAAACCAATTCATGCAAATTAGATCGTTAGCATGTACAACCATTTGTCTAGCTCTGAAGGCAGACAGTCAATTGCAAAAGGATGGAAGAAGGCTGGCGTAACTGATGTTAGTGACTCAAAGAAACTTCCACCGGAAGATCCCTTTAAAGACCTCGATGTTTAGGAACATTGCGGACCCTAGGACAATATGTACCTAATCTTAACTTGTTCCAGTTTGTTTAGAAAGGTTGAAGTTCAGACTTTGTTTTTTGAAAATAAAACGACGTTGAAAACGCTTTCGCGAAATTTAGTGATCTTTCATCATTTTTCCCCAACGAAATCTCGAAAATAAAGCTTCGCGACTTTACTGTCTGCGAAAATCGCGAATTTAAGTACGAATAAGCATATAAGGTACTTGGAAAATTTCCAACCGGGATCCTAACATCACAATACAAAGATCCCAGCTAACCGGACTGGCTCGGTTGTCATATAATCGCAAACTTGATTCTTGTTGCGTTTAACTAAGGTGCGAGGATCTCTGCAAGCGAGCCCGGCCCTTAGCTCTATAGGCAGATTTTACGCCCTCCCCTTGACCTCACATATTTTTCAAAGCCCCTGAGAACACACACAAAATTTCAGCCACCCTCCCTCCCCCCACCTCAACATCTTGAACTACTTCCCTGTGTTAAATGAGCTTTTGTCCTTATCCATGTTCTCTCCATACAAATATTATCAAAAATGAGAGAAAAACAACCCTAAACAGAAAGCCTAACAGTTTTTAAAATAAGTACAAGGTAGGTAGGTAGGTAGGTAGCAACTTTATTTAATGAGGGTAACACATGTCAGTAAACACTGATGAACTAGTGGCCCTCAAACGTAATTAAAATATTTAGAACTAATAAAAATAGACACTACGAATTAAAATTTAAAACTACTACAAGATATAATCCTAAATTACGATATTAAAAACTACTAAGATAAACACAGCGAATTTAAAAATACTATAAGATAAGAAAAAGTGATATGTACATTAGAATTTAAAAATATGAAAACATATCTACACATAAGAACTAGGCTGAAAAATATTTTTTAAGATCATTCTTAAACGTGCCAGCGGTGTCGTTCTTTCGCATATCAAGAGGAATACTATTCCATACAAGTATGTTTTCGACTACTAATAAAAATTTTCACAACCACCACTTCATTTCAACACACTGTAACTACACTATCCCTTCAAATATAACTACATTAGCACTTCCACAAACACCTCACTGTTACTCCTAAAATCACTTTTACCTACAAAAATAATTATTTTTTGATTTCTTCGTATTCAATTCTACGAGAAACAAGTTTCACTGATTAACAAACTACAGCCATTATCTTTCCAATTCTCCACCCCACCCCTTCCACTTCACGCATCTCAACCAACCCCTAAAATATTCAACGTTACTGCAATACTCAGTACACATCCCTAATACACATAAAAAATTCACACACGCGTAGTACATCGACCCCAAATATACGCTCCCACAGCGTCTTGCCGGTTTTGTTACAAACCTTCTTGTTCTTCATATGTAAATGATCATGTTCACAGGGATGTTAGCATTGAGAATACCACGATTTGCCCATGAAACTGTATAGAAGGCCAGAGGTACGTCAACCAAAATTGCACAAAATTGCACTCACAAAGACTAGTCCTCTTGTCTTGGCCTTTTGTAGAAGAGAGCGATAGTGATTTAAAAGTGATGTTTATCCTGGGTCACACTATTTTGATTCTGGCATGCATTGTGCTGTATTGCAAACCTTTAAAAAGGCTGTAAAAATCTTTGGAGGGAAGGTATAAACTCCAATAGAGGAGGCGTCGGGGAGGAACCTTGGTAAGACGGAGTTTATGGATATGTATTGCTGGCTACATGCATGCAAATTCCAAACAAAGGCTGACATGAAGAAAGCTAAGTGTCCCAAAACCTTTTGACCATGACTGTAGTTGTCTCGTGTTGTTGAAAATACGTTAACGTACCAAAAAGCAGCTCTCTATTGTAAAGAAAAACGGACCTGGAGAAACAGTGTTTTTCATTTTGTGAAACAGCTGAATAAAGGTCGGGGACCAGCACCCACCCTGAATTCAGTTCTAAATGCCGGATATTTTACAATCATTATCAGAAGCTACTTAACGTCAAAACATGTCAAGTAAGCCTTTTTGATTGGTTTACTAGAGAGGTCAATCATTTGCAAAAATAATAAGCCTAACCCACAAAGAGACTCCAATGTATTCAACATAGTTTTCGCCGTTCCGCCACGTTTACCGCTTTCGCGACCGCTAACACGGTCAACATGGATATTCAGACCTTGTTAAACAACCTTCATGAAGAGTTATCATGTTCTGTGTGTATGTCCAAGTACACCGATCCAAAACAGTTGCCGTGCTTGCATAGTTTTTGCCTTCACTGTCTGAATGGGATTCAACGAACGAGTGGCAGACGAGATAAAATTGCGTGCCCGGAGTGCAGACAGGAATTCAATGTCCCTGATAATGGAAACCTAGCAGCTTTGCCAACAAACTTTCGTATTAACAGCTTGCTCGATGTATTAGCTATAAAGGAGTGCAACACAACCGGAGTTAAGTGTGGAAATTGCGACAAACGCAGCAAAGAAAGCCATTATTGTTTCCAGTGTTGTGCCTTCTGGTGCGGAGAGTGCATCACTTTCCACAATGGGATGAAAGCCAATAAAGATCACTATGCGCTTGCATTGGAAAACTTTCAAGATCATGACTTTGAGAACATTTTAAAGCGGCCAACATTTTGTGCGATACAAGGCCACGAGAAAAAGGAAACAGAATTCTTCTGCAATATCTGCGAAGTCGCAATCTGTAACGCTTGTGCGTTAACGAATCATGATGGGCACGGAAAGATTCTTCTGGAACAAGCTGCAAATGAGCGGAAGTTAAGAATTAAATCTGCAATTGAATCTCAGAGAAAAAGAGCTCAAACAAAGAGAAGCAAAATCACCAAACTTGACGAAAGCCTTAGTGAAGTTCAAGAACAAGCCGCTCGTGTGAAGAGAAACGTACAAGAGTTTGCCGACAGCATCATTGCAACCATTGAAGCAAAGAAGCAGGAGATCTTTGACGATGTGGAACGAAGAACAAAAGCGTCTGTTCAAAAAATTGGAAAGCAAAAGGAGGATATTGAAGAACAAGCAAAAAGGCATGAATCAGAAATAGAAAACACTGAAACACTTTTAAAGCGAAGCACAAGCGCCCAAGTCATGCAGCCGAACGAGCTCATGGACAAAATATTAAAGGAAGAAAATTACCAAGAAGAAAGTGACCGTGATGACGGTCTTTACCAAGAATTATTTTTTGTGAAGAATCACAAGTTATTTGATCTCGTAAGCCTTGAACAAATTGGTTCCCTGAAAGAAAGTCAGGCAAGAGCGCAACAATCGAGTGCTGATGGGAAAGGAATCAGTGAGGCAATTGTTGGACTTGAAGCACAGCTTGTTGTGACAACAAGAAACAAGAAATGCCAACAGTGTTATGATAATAATGACTGTGTCACACTGGAAGTTAGAAATCGTGAAGGCGATAACTGCGCAGCTGAGGTGCAAGTCCAAGATAACAAAGATGGTAGTTACAAAATCAAATACTTTGCCAAAGAAACAGGAACATGCAGTGCATCAGTGAAGGTTAATGGAGAACATATCCGTGGCAGCCCTTTTGAGGTTCAAGTCAAACCCAGACAGTTCAGACCTGTGTTATCTTTTGGAGAACAAATATTGAAGCATCCTTGGGGGGTAGCAGTAAATGAACAAGATGAAATTGCAGTGAGTGACGTGGGTAACCATAAGATTCATTTATTCAAGAGCAATGGAACTCATATTAGATCTTTTGGTGGAAAGGGTGCTCAACACGGTGAGTTTGATTGGCCTTCCGGAATAGCGTATCATGGTGACAATATTATTGTAGCTGAACAGCTTAACCACAGAGTTCAAGTGCTAAGTAGACAGGGGGGATACCTTCGCCACTTTGGGGGACAAGGAAGTCTTGATCACCAGCTTAACTATGCTTTTGGTTTATCTATTGACAGTGATGGCAATATCATTGTAGCTGATGGGAAAAACAAATTAATTAAGATATTTTCCGTTGATGGGCAGTTTTTACACAAACTTGGCACGGAGGGCACTTTCACTAAACCCTTTCACTGTATCCAACATGAAAACTATCTAATAGTATCAGACGACGGTGATAATTCTGTAAAATGCTTTGATAGGAAGGACATCCTCCTTTATAAATTTGGAAAGAAGGGAGATAGGGCTGGAGAGTTCAACTCACCTCGCTGCCTGTCCGTGCACAAGGGAGGACACCTGATGGTTTGTGATGGAGGAAATCACTGGATTCAGGTGTTTGATTTGGGTGGAAAGTTTGTTGCTAAGTTTGGAACAAAAGGAAGTAGGATGGGAGAGTTTCAAACACCGATCTCAGCAGCAGTTCTTAGTGATGGTAAAATAGTTGTGTCTGACCTCAACAACAGTCGAATTCAGATTTTTGCATAAATGCTGTAAAGTTTCAACAACAAACGCTGTATTTGACCCTTTCTTCCTTTACATTTTTTTCACATCAATGGTCCTGTTTTACATGTGTATGTTGAATCAATATTTGTTTACAATGCTTTTGCTGAAAACTTATTTGAGAACAAAGAAGGAGGAGAATTAGAAAAACAATATTTTTGCTATAATGAGCTGTTTCCCTGAGTATATTAACTTTGACTGTTATTAGGTGATAAATGATAACATAGCCTTAATTTAAGGTTAATCCAGCATAAGATACAATTCAGCATGTTGTTGCCTGCTCAGGATAGAAATGAACTAAAATAAAATTGTTGTTTGCTTGTTTATTTAATTTGACACAAAACCTCAGACTAGAAGAACTGTTCCTGTGAGATTTAACTCAAAGACCGTCATGCTACACAATTGAACACTCATTTTCAAGGTAATGCCTTTTTTACATCATGCAAGAAAAACACATCAAGGTTGGGTAGAGTTGCATTGTACATGTATGATGTATGAAAGTTCCTGAATTGTTTAAAGGGAATAAGAAGACCTTAAAGTTCTAGTGACATCCTCATTAAAAAACCTCCATAAAAATAATATTTCGCTCATATGTTCACAGTGTCTTCTACGAGGCAATCACCAGGTAATAAGGGGTCAATTAACTAAAACCAGAAACATGAGTTTCTGCTAAAACTTTACAAGAGTCACTCAGAAGTGTAGCCATTGATTAAAAGTCTGAAAACAATAGGTACCCTTGTAAATTACACTTGTAAGAGTTTTACTTAATTGACCCCAGGCCTGGGCAAAAGTTTAGAGACTACTGTGTGATGAGGTACATTAATCTATCTGGGCAATCTGAATCCGCATTAAGCAAAATGATAAGTGGGTTCATATGTCCCGACAACAATCCGTGAGAAGGTACATCTAGTAAAGTAATCAGCGCTGAGCAAAAGGATTAAGAGGGTTTGCAGAGGGGATGTTTCTGGGTGGTGGAGGTGCAAGGCCAGGTGGCAAACTCTGTTGACTAGCTCCACCTCTCTTCTGTTGCTGCTGTTGAATTTGATTGGGTGTCAGTCGGAAATGGAACTGCAGGAAAAACTGAAAGCAAGAAAACAGAAAGCCTTTTATTGAGTTGTTCAGTGCACAAAAATTATCGTCCAAAGCAACTGATGATCATATAATCCTGCATTTCTGTTTTATTTGCTCACGACAAATGCATCTGTCAATTCCAGCTGTGCCCAGGTTCCCCCCCCCCCCCCCCCCCGGGCTCCCTGGGGGGCTTTTCCCCCCCTTTGGGGCCCGGGGGGGGGGCTTTTGAAAATTTTTCGCTCCCGGGGGGTCGGGCTTTTGCCACCC
>BOPM01001043.1:50242-60242 GCA_022179025.1 Porites australiensis | reverse complement strand
CGTTTTTGGGGGAGCTTGTTTTTCATCCCTCCCCACAAACGCGTGCTCAACCGAAGACAGCATTCCTTTCCCATGCTTAGCCAGTCACATTGTACTTTCCAAATTCTGGAAAGTTGACCTTGACCGCAAGGTAATCTGATAATTACTCGATCTGTGTGAATCACTGGAAAAACTTTCTGACCACTAATAAATGTTAGATTCAGCGCGGCAAAAATAAGATTTAGTCAAATTTTAGAATACTCCATGCACTTCATAACTTAAGCGAAGGAAAGAAAAGAAGGAAACGGTAACTCTAGGGTCACGTTTTAGTCGCGTTTAGCCTGTCAACACTTTATTGCGCAACTGCTTATTGGTCACTTACCACGCAAATAAAACAATGGGAAAGGAATGTTGTTTTCGGCTGAGCAGGCGTTTGTGGGGAGGGATATGTTAAACGAGCTCCCCTAAAAACGCCTGCGTGGGAGGTTACTTACACCCCGGTAGAGAGATTTACTAAATGGTCAATGATCAATATATAGCATTCGATCATGCTGTCTTTGAAAACTGTCTGTGCCATTTGTGAGCAACCACATAGTATAAGAGAAACTTTTCTTGATCATTTGAACGTCGGTACTCGGCAATTACCCTACGCTAAATAGTCGTAACAAAAGAGTCAGAAGTTTGCTATATAGTCTATGAGCCTAAAAATTATATGAGCATTTTGCTTGATTCACCCGTGCTATACTGGTCGATGAAACTGAGAAGCCGCTAATTAGAGCTACTGACTAAGGGCCTGGTTACATGGAGTGGGGGACCCCGGTCTAGTGGGGTTGGTTTCTTTTGTTTTCACGCTCCGGAGGACACAAAACAAAAGAAACCTACCCCACTAGACCGGGGTCCCCCACTCCATGTAAACAGGGTCTGAGAGAAACATGAAAGAATGTGAGAGTTTGCACGTTTGGGTCACAAGGTTGATGGTTACGTATCAAGTGGTCGCTTGAGTACCAATTAATTTCATTCATATCACCTTGCTTTGAATTGAGAGACAAACTTATCCCTGCAATAATTAATCCCATTGATGGTTAAAAATAAGCAATGATTAATACGTTTTCAAATTATTTGAAATTTTTCATTTAAAAGGAATCAATGATTAATTTCAAGTAGATAGCTTTTGCAATATACTGTAATACTTTGTTATGGTCATGCAAATAAAGCTTTTTGTTGTTGTTGTTGAGTACCACATAATGTGACGGTTCTTGGAATAGCCGCACCTATGACACACGCTCACAAGCACATCATATGATTTGGTTTGAAGGGAAAATACCGGTGTTCGTTGGATGATATTAAAACGTCACAGAGTTATTTGCAGCTTGCATGATTTATCACGATTTGGAGGGAGTGGGGGTGGGGTGAGAGGGGGTGCGTCCCTATGCTCTAGAATTCCACCTTAACGCATAAGAGAATACAGACGGATTAAAACAAAAACAGGAATGATAGAAAATGTCAAAACTAAAACAGCAACAACAAAAAAAACAGCACGAAACTTAAAGGTGCTGTTATGTTCAGGTCTTGATATAAGTACATGTACGCAGGAATAGGCGTTTTTGTCTATGCCGTTATTTGACTCTGGGTTGGTGATTTGAGCGAGAAAAGAACAGCAATGCCGTAAGGGTACCTTTTTCAGGCTTCAGGTCTATGAAAGGGTAGGGATCTCACTAGTCAAAGTATTTTTGGTTTTGTTTTTTATTCATATTTTAAAGATGATGCAAGTATTGGACATTTCGGGATTGCGTAGGGAACTTGGGCGAGTCTCAAAATCAAACTAATCGATAAACTGACACCACCATATAAAAGGTCATGTTAAGATTGGTTTTTTGAACAAGTTTGGTGCTCTAAGGTTCCAAAACCATATAAACCCTTAATTTTTTCACGATTTCCGTGATATTCCTAAAAACAAGCAAACACGGTGATTTTCGAATTATTTCCTTCCAAGTAGTAGATGCATAACGAATTTTACAGTTAAAAAGAAAAACTGAAAAATTTTAAAGAGTTTATATGGTTTTGGGGGACGCTTTCACAAATAGACGTTTGTATGGATTTTTAACCATGTTTCAAGAGTTATAACTTGATTCTTGTTCAATTTTAGAGCACCAAACTTGGTCAAATAACCAATCTCAACATGACCTTTTATATGGTTGTGTCAGTTTATCGATGAGTTTAAATTTGAAACTCGCCCCAGTTCCCTACGCAACTTTGAAATGGCTAATAGCAATTTAAAAGGATGCAAGGGGATATCATTGTGAAAGGGGTACCATTTGTCAATAGAAGGTGTTTGGAAGGAGTACTGTTTTGTCAAAGTTGTATATATACAGTGTAAAAGGTTAAGGGGTTGGACCTCAGGGCAGAGCCTCCCAGTATAAAACTTTGTAAAATACCCCCCTCCCCCTTCAAGGGGGTAGAACTGCAGTTTTATTGTTTCACTTATTAGCAAATTAAGTAATGAAATTTTTTTTTTTCCAATAACCTGATTATCTGGTGTTTTCGGGGGAATGGAGACCGTTGGGAAGCAAAAATGGGAGACGGGCTTGATTTCTGCTGCTTTCTGGAGTCCAGGTTCGTTCCTCCCTGAGAAGAAGGAAGTAGCTCAGACAGCTCAGGTTCATTTCCCAAACCAGCTGCTGGTAATCAAGTTTATTTTGTGTCAGTCCTTCCTTTATCTCTTCTCCTCCCCCCTTTCCACCAAAATATCCTCTGGGCTATTTTGGCAAAAACTGCCCAACAAAGTAAAGCCTTTCAAATGCCCAGGGGAGGAAGGGAAGAAGTGAAACTGTTTTGTCTTTTTTGCATGCCAGAGCTTTGAAATCTTCCCAGCATTGTGCTGGTAATCAACATTTTGGGTAGTGGAAAACAATACGGTTCAAGTAACTTTTACTGGAACTTTGCTTCATGTTAACTCTTTCCCCACCGATGTGTTCAGGTAGCTGAGAAAGGAGGCTTGGACATTCCTACCCTCCCCCACCCCTCCCCTAACCAGGTGACCTTGTAACAAACTAATATCCAGTCCAGAAGAAAAAGGAAATAGCATTAATAACAGTTATTTACTATTATACTTTTATTCTTACAGCACAGACATGGTGCAGCTCTTTTGGCTTGAATAGTACTGCTTTAACGAAAAATAATTCTGTCGTTCCTTACAGAAGTTTTTATCCTATACACGGCCCCTCAAGCTGCTAAGCTTTAATTGTCATCGTGTATAAATAAAGGGTTTGATTTGACTTGATTAGCCGATTGCAGTATATTTAACAATTATTTCACGAGGGCGCGTTGGATATGAGATGATAGATATAGCCAACGAGGCGCGTAGCGCCGAGTTGGCTAAAATCATCTCATATCCAACAAGCGCGAGTGGAATAATTGTATTATTAAAACTTGTTGAATCTCCCCTACCAGAACAAACCGGAAAAGACAAGGGACTTCCGCTGTTCACTAGCCTGTGCCAGGCTCTCAGATAGTATAGTGCGGACGTATTAAAACGAGCAAAGCGAAAATAAGAAGCGCGCGACTTGGGAAAGCCGCGCGTTTTTCGCATTTCTTTTTACTGAACGACTTTTCATCACTATCTCGGAGCCTGGAACAGGCTAGCTGTTCACATGTCACACGTCTATCAAAACTGTCAACGCGCGAACGGACTCGCCTGGACTGCATCAATGAAAAATCAAAACATTGCAGCGATGAAGATTAATTTTTTAAAAACTCATCGGGATTGTAGGATTTTACACAGCAGGACAGCTAAAAAAAACCTGGCAGATAATGTGAAAGAAAAGAATTTTTAAGTGACAGCCGTCGAAATTACTGTGAATCTGGATTTTCGGTGTAGTTACAAAAGCAAGAACAACGGAGAAAAACTATTACCTCGGTCGCTTGTTATGAAGTCACCAGCTGGTTTTGCTGAACGAGAAAAGAAGCTATACTGCCGCCTCGATTGCTTTCACGTTGAATGGCTGCATAGCCTTTATTTGTAGCTGGTTACTTGTGATTTATATTCTTGATGTCGGATAAACAAGCCGCAGTTATTGTAGTACCGCGGTTAGGTTAAAACACACTTTATTCACGACCGTTACACTCCGAACTCAGAACGCTAACCCCTCGAATAAATTACAACACACGCTATCTATAGTACATGCAAATTACGTAATTCCCGTGTGTATTACATCATATTCATTCTCTCGCTCCTACGCGCTTGCATTAGCATCGTATACACTACAGTTATCTATCGGCGAGTGACTCGATCGGCGAATGGCTTCACGATGATGAAGAAACAATACCTGTCTTCTTTCGTGGCTGGTCAAGGTACTTTAGTTCCATGTATTTTCGTGTGTTTTTCGACAAACTTTCAAACAAGCTCTTGTGGCTTTTTTGTTTGTTTTTGTATTTTTTCTTTCGATGAAATTGCATGCATTTCTAGTATTCTAAGAAATGAATTAAAACGATTTGCTTCGGGCGCCGTTCTATCCTTCGCGAAAAAAAAATCTCAGCTAGCTTCCAATTTTAAACTGACGCGTACATCGACCATATATGGAGAGCATGGTATAATAGCTCTTATTATATACACTGCAGTGTTTTACAAGGATTTCTACCACCGAGAAATGTGGTATCTGAACACATGTAAAAATACGATATTTTTACATGTGAAATTATTGATATTTGATAGTTTGAGAACATTTTAACCATTTATCTTGTCTTTTATATTTTGAACAAGATACCGGACATTTCTAATATTTGCATTTATTTTTTACTGTACTTTGTAGAGCTCCGAGTTTACACTGGAGTATTTTAAACAATGAATTACATTTGTCGGCTTCTCGACTATATGGCATGGTTTTGGTTTATGGAATAGCTGATTCTTGTTTATATAATAAACAGAATAATACATGGACGCTTGGAGATATGGAATTTATCTTCTCGTGTTCACATTCGATATCTCACTCGTTCGATATCGATGTGAACACTCAAAGATAAATTCCATATCTCCGCGCGACCCTGTATTATTCTCTTTATATAATACCATAACGGCTAAGCCAAGTAAAATGCTAGAATTGCATTATTCAATGATTCAGTTTTTAATAAAAGACTATTAGCCGATACATGGAACAGGGAATGTTAAGTAATTAGTAGCTATTAGTGGTCAACCTCAAATCAATATGGGCCGCACAGTAGACCAAGTGGTTTCTCAAATATGGTAAGTGCTGTGAGAAGATCCTCAACGAAATTTACGCTACACCCCCACCCCATCCCCACCCAAGCAGTAACCTCAGGCTTTATCGTGTTGTTGATTACGACTTTGAACCCAGAAACGAAAGCTTAGAAAATGGAAAATATAGTAAAAAAGTTTAATTTTATTGAGTTCGCATTGAGCTGGTGTTTGCACTTATAAGCGATGAATAAAAGAACCTTAATCCATTAAATTTATCTGAAATGTCCCTTAGCTTAAGTTTAAGTATAATTACAAGCAAGCTATACTGTATGCGGAATCAGATGCGTTTTGATGGCCGTCGTTTATGTAAAGCGAGCATAAACATCACAACACGATTTTTCTCCCTTATGATCTTCAGGGAGAGACGATAATGCGTCTGTGTACGACAAACGTAGCCACTGTCCTTGAGTCACGTTTAGAGGATTGGAGATATCGGCCGACAGCACCAGCTCTGAAGAAAGCGAGTTGTAACCAGGGATCCGCCAAGACTTCGGTTCCTCCTTTTCCCTGTCGATCCAGAACTCGCGTGAGGGTAAAATAGCGCTACCAGACGAGTTTCTTATTTTAACAGTTTCGCAGCCCCAAAAGGACCAACGGTGGCTATTTCCTTCATTGCATCTCACATAACCATCCAGGTGGACCAGTTTTACTGATGCCAATGTACCACTAAATGGGACCTTAAAACTGCTTGCAATGTTGTCTGTCGCACCAAAGCAAATTGGAGACTCATTCATTTTGATCCAGGGGCCTGAAACAAAAAAATGTCTACAAGTCAGCAACTCGAATAGAACTTATTCACGATACCCACCATCTTTGCACGCTTTTAAGGACTGATGGGATTAAAGCGATGTCACGTGGTTGCCCAGGAGGAAAACTACTCCACCAATACAACAAATCGCTACCGAGTTTGTTTATTCTGGACGACTTTTTATCTTAAATAGCTAATTATGGGTGGAAGTGATCATAATTACTTTTTTTGTATGCAGTATTAACAGTCATGTGCTCACAGCAAGCAATAATGACATAAAACTTGTCGAAACTTGAACTGTACATTTTGCAAGAATAAAATTGTGGTTTCATTTTGAGGGAATCAACAAACTACTCGAGTTAGCAAATTTTATCACTTGTTTGCCTCCTACGTGACATCGCTTTTATCCCAGGAATTATAAAGCATGTGCAAAGATGGCGGAAATCGTGAAAAAAGGTCTATTCCATCTCAACCGTTTGATCAAAACAGCGTGATACGTGCAAAATGGTTGTTTTGCCAATTTATGCCTATTGCTTTTCTGCCGTTCTCGTTGCCGTCGCCGTCATCGTTGCTTAAGCTTCCTAATTTTTGGTCAAGCACACCTCTAAACTTCCCAACATGCATTGGTGTATGTGTGTCCTTGGTCCAACACTGTAAGTGCAGAAGGGCTGGCTGGGTCAGTGCTCAATGGTGTAGGTTCATTTGCACGCAACTGTTTGCTTGGCGTGTGTCAAAAAAAGAGTGCCACAGTAGCAAATTATTTGACGTTTGTCAGTGCGAGTTTCCCAAAGTTAAACCTTGGTAGAATTCTCGCCGTACTTTCCTTTTCCGGGGTGAAATTTAACAAGGACACCTCGATTTTTCAAGCAAATCGGTCACATAAAGAGGTCAAAGAGTGACACTCGCTCACCCCTTTATAACCTTTCACAGCAATTCATAACGATGATCTTGCACTGAACTTTCAGTTAATTGTTAATTGTAAATTGTTAATGGCTATATTGCAAGAGATTGATAGAAATTTGGTGTTTTCGAAAAGGGGTAACTGAGCAGTTTGGATACAAATTTAACTCTTTTCGCTTTTAAAATGAACTTTAACCCTACCTTCATCAGATTGATTTACTTTCGCTGCCAAGTCTTCGAACTCCGAGGTCAGATGATTAATCTTATTAACAAGCGAGCTGCACTCTCTAGTTTGAATTGATGGTACTATCTTCGCGACCGTATCGTTGAGATTTTCAAGCACCTCGTTCAGCTGTTGATTCACTTCATTTGGGGTACGACAATCTTGACAACCTGCGTAATTGATAAATTATAAAGCCTTAATTTGATTTTAATCATTTAACTGAATTCGATAAGAGACATTTTAAGACATATAATGAATAATTTCAGGCATTTACTTGGCCCCACTAGCATTATAGTGCGATAAGTACTGCCGAGGGTAAACAAAGGATATTATTATTATTATTATTATTATCATTGTTATTATTAGTATTATTATTATTATGAAAACAGACTGGCTACCGATATTAAACGGGATTGCCGTGGCTTAATCAGCAGATATTCTTCAGAAAGCATTTGTCATCTGTCACTACAACAGTGCCGTAGTAAGGAGTTGTCATTATTTATGGTCAGCGGTTGTCACCATTTTGCTTAGGACTCGTGCTAGTTGCCACCATGTTCTTGTTTATCACATTGTGTGATTTAGGTTTACAATCCCTGTAATCCTTCGCTCATCCGTATCGTGTAAGGCAGGCTAAGTTGTTGTCTAAAGAACTGAAGATCTGAAGAGTTAAGGATTATCTGAAGAACTGAAGGAGATAAACTGAAGATTTGAGGATTAAAGTGTTTCTTTTTTCTTGTGAATAACAATGAAACTCCTTCGGAAGCCAAATACAACTTACGAGGGCAGCCATATCATCAGTAGATTTGTATTTTGCTGTTCTTTAATATCTCAGGCAGTAGCTCGACTTTTTCTTTTTAATAGAGAGGTTAAGCATCACGTTAAACGCTAATTTGTACCACGTGATTAAGTTTCCCCCTTTACTTTTCGTTTCTACAAATAAATTAGCAATTTCACGCAATTTTTTATCCATAAGAATTGTTTTGAGCTTTCTTTATCTGCTCATTTTCAATTTTTAGAAATTCTCAACTTGAACCTTACGTTTGCCGTTTGCCGTATACATGAAGCTTAATAAACTCTCTCAGTTCGCAAAACGTGTGGAGTTCTCTGACATTCTCAACAGCGCTACCAAAACAGCTGAGCTAACACAGCCTCGCCCCAAGGCTTTTGATAACCTTGCCTTTTTTCCGGTGGTGAACTGCGTTATTGACGTCATTTTATATATCCTGTGCCCAAATAGGTTGACAATATCGTGAAAGTATTAGGATGAATATTCTTTGATACTGAAACAGTACAAGCACAAAGCCCCAAACGGACTATTCAAAAACCGTAGAAAGGCAACGTGGTTCGTTAAAAAAACTCCAAAGTTAATAAGACGCGACTTGATAAGTGGTCATAACTACAATAGAAGGCAGGTCCGGTCAGTGTTGATTCAGCTTGTGATAGCCACAGAGATAACGATAGGCGGGTCAAATATCACCCAACTCATAAATGATACGCAGGGGTACTCCCTTATATGGTCTATACAGGGATGTGCCGCTGGACAGGGTATGGTTTTTGACCTCTCTGTCCTAAACAAGGTATATAATTCTGTGTGAGTATGGCTGAAAGGTATTACCTGTGCAATTAATTTGATTTAACTCCAGGGACTGATTTTCTATCTTCGTTTCAAGCAATCTGCGCCCTTCAGTTTGATTTGATGATACATTGTGTATGATCCTCGCGGTCATCTCATAAACAAGATTTTTGTCAGCTAAAAGAGAGATTTTTCTCTCCACGTTTGTCAGCTGTTGTTGCATGCCATCAAGAACAAGACCACCTGCGTAATTGATAAATGACAAATTATAAAGCCTTAATTTGGATTTAATTATTAACTGAACTGGACTTTTCAAATTCCAATTCGATAAGAGACATATAATGAGTAACTATTCCTCAAACACGCTTTGGAAATGAGATGATTGGTACATAATAAATAACCTTAGGCTATGTTCACACTTTACCGCTGATACCGGATAGCTTTTGCGCCGAAACGAAAACCATTCCGGATAGGGAGTTCTATTCACACATAAGAACGGTGATTTCGGCGCAATTTCTGTAACGGAGCGAAGATGGACTGTGCCGATATCTCTAAAGTGGAGAGTTACATATCGGATAGGTGTTCACTCTATAGCGGATAGCTTTTCATGTCAGTGTCATGTCAGCACAAAAGCCATTCGGTACAGTGTGAACTAAGCGCCTTCCTCACTTCACAAACTGCCGACTTTTAGGAGTGTGCGACTCGCGCTTTTCACATGTATATCGAGCGAAACTGCCACATTTCATTTTAAGTACTTTTTCCATGAATGAAACCCATACATCTAGACTCTCGGATGTTAAAAAAATAAATTTAAACACGGCACAGTTGTACCGCCAAAGTTATTTTTGACTATTTGGTGCCAGGGAAAGGACCTCGGGAAGGGGCGCACGCATGCACAACGCTAGAAAAAGTCGCATGCTGGCTTTTTGCTGATGATTGGAGTGGAGACATGGTGGCTGAGCGGTTAGAGCGCTGGGCTTGTAATTCGGAAGCCCCGAGTCCAAGTTCCGCCCTGAACGCTAGGTGGATTTGTTCTCGGTAGTCCCGAGTTCAGGTTCTGCACTACGCATGTAAATAGCCAACTGGTTTGCTTGGTTTGTTTGGTTAATGAGACGCGACTTGATAAGTGCTCATAGCCACAATAGAAAGCTGGTGTACGTGTGCCCACTGTAAGGGCGGACGGGCTAGCTGGTCAACGTTGTAGATTCATTTGCGAGCAACTGTTTGCTTGGCGTGTGTAACAAAAAAGAGTGCCACAATAGCAAATTTAAGGACCTGTTTATAAGGAGGGAGGATAACCCAGGTGCTAGGGTTACCCTAGTC
>BOPM01001043.1:37742-45242 GCA_022179025.1 Porites australiensis | reverse complement strand
CAAGTGAACTCTTTCAGTGAACCATGGAGGCCCCTCAAGGACTCCTCAGAATCTTTCAGAGTAAGGAGAACTCGCACCTAAAAATATCAATAAAGTATTTGGGACACCATTTCAGGAGTATATATCAAAAATTAGCCTAATTCGACAAAGTACCGTAGCAAGCCAAACTTCGACTTCCATTCGACTCCCATTCGACTTCCCAAGTACCAATTCACCCAAGCAGGCCCAAATCTGCCGATTCAGCCTCTCCTAGAGACTTTTGAGCACAATTTAAACCAAAAAGCCCTATCAAATACCTTTTTCAACCCACGCTAAGTCTCGTGTCAGACCATGTGTTTAAATCAGCCCTAGATAATTGGACTAATTATAGACCGAAAAACATAGCTTTTACTCACCGAAACGATCCTTTTATTAAATGGCTAAGACTATTAATTTCTTCAATTTTAAGTGAACTCTCTCATTCACCGATGGCGGCCCCTCAAGGACTCCTCAAAATCTTTCGAAGTAAAGAGAATTCGCACCTAAAAATATCAATACAGTGTTTGGGACACTATTTCAAGAGTATATAAAATCAAAAATTAGCCAAAGAGAGACCCCGTTTTCGAACGGCTTTAGGCCTTTTACGGTTACTGAAAATAATTCCATATCTATCTAAAACATTACCGTTTGTTCCACGTGACTTTACGAGATCCCACTTCAATGCTAGCAATGAAGCAAGCATGGCCAGGAAGGCTAAGGCCAAAACCGCTAATGCCACACTCCGACCCATCGTCTTACTATTTCCTGTTGGTTGTTGCCCTCTTCTGTCATCTTGGGAGGTTTGGTTTGCTGCTTGGCTTTCGGTGGCAGGTGAAGACGGTTTATTGATCGACTGTATGTTATAGTAAAGGTGTTCATTGCTGGGTTCTGTTCTGTAATCACCGAACATACGCCGACCTGTCGTCATCTGATTTTCTGTCGGGTGTTGCCCTCTGCAATCTTGACAACGTTTTGCTGCTGGAGCATCGACTGGTGAAGACGACCTATTGAACAACTCTATGTGATTGTAAAGATGCTCATCTCTTGTTTCTATTCGGAACGCACTATTGGTTGCTGCCATCTGGCTTATCGGGAGCAGCGAAAACTAAGACCTCAGATGCGAAAAGTTCAGACCCTCCGTCTCCTCAATTGACTCAAACCTAACTGCAGCCTTAAATTGCCTTGGCCGCTTTTATATCGTGCACGGAATTAGTATCAGCTAGTCCAATATATAAATAGAATCTGATTCATCAAGATTGCGTTGCGTATTAATGGTAAAAAGCATGACCGATTGATTGAATTCCAATAGCAGCAGCACGCACTGGTGCAAAGGGAGACTGCATCTTATTATCACTTGTAAGCCGTGGTAAAATCGGATATGAAGATTCAGGGTATCAATGAATAGAAAATCTACATTTTCTTAGTCTTCATTTCGTACCATAATGATCAATCATTCAATGTTTCCTTGAACCGACCGGTTTGCCCAAGTAAATAGTAGGCGCCAAAGTTGTCACAAGGTGAAACAACATTATCCAAAGAAATATTCAATTAATCCTAGCCTCATCTCTGGTATTTTGGCGGCTTATACCGCTGGTCACCCAATCTTGAAATATGACCATCGGCATTTTTTTGTAACCCCCAGTTCGGTATATAAGAATTTGTAAGGAGCAAAAACGATTGTTTCTTTAATCTACGAATGTCAAAGGAGTGAAAAAACACCAGTTTGATATCAGTTACAGCCATCACTCCAAAATAAGAGAGCCGAAAACCGGTTTAAATAAAACCCATAAAGTGGCCATAACCACACAGGAAAGAAGAAACACACAATATAAAAAAGTGAGGTTAACCAATTTCACAGAGCAGAGATAATCTTTTTTTCTCCATACAAATTCTTATATTTGAAGGCTATGCGACAATGTTTCTGCCACTTATGCTCGTACTGTGATCTCGAGTGTTCCACCAGAAACTGCCATTGTGATTCTCTTTCTAGCTTTTTCTAATTGATAGATGATTGCGAAACCTTTTCACGCTTCCCAATCTACGGCCCTTCAATTCCATTGTAGTCAAGAACCCAAATATGACTGATTGTCAGTACAGCTTTAAGTTTATTTGTTCCGGCCCATCGCCTCTTTTTGCCAAGGTTCTAAGAACAGTATCTCGGGCGATATAATAAATTTTCAACATAGTTTTGAAAATAAAGTCGGGTGAAAATATAATGACACATTTTAGGGTCTATGAATTGAAGTGCGATTTACAAAGAAAGTTCGGATTATATGCGGCGTTATCTATTGCAGTACTTGTGTACAATCAGTTCGAAACGCTTTTAAACACCAACCAGGAAAATCCATTGCATTGCCTTTAAAGGTGATGTCGACATAAATGTTTTTCGATGCTAAGGTAGAGTCTCGTGTGTTTAGTTGTCAAGCTTTCATTGCTTTTCTTGTACATGACATCATTGACTTTATAGGTTTGTTCGCCCTTTGTGATCAACAGGAAATTCTTAATAGGAACTAGGAAGTTGGTTCGTAATAGAGAGGAAGTGCGACGTCACAAAAATTCAAAATCGTGAAATTATAGGATTTGATGGTATATTTAGAAAAAACAAGATGAAGCCCCCCATGCCAAAAACCAGCATTTTAATGCAAATTGGCGGGAAGACATATAGACTCCATACAATATCTGATGACTCCATACAAATCCTTCTAAAATTGGATTGGATCGATACGTTTACGATCCAGACCAGCAATTTCAGAAGGGTTTGTCTGGACTCATTGGAGCATAACAATGCTTATACCTTCCCGCCTATTTGCACTAAGAGGCTGGTTTTTGGCAGGAGAACAGTTTTCATCTCAGTTCTTTCTGGATATACCAGCATATCTCACAATTTCACAAATTTAGTCATTACTTCTCTTTTCAATTCTCATGGTCAGCACCCGAACGTACCTACATTTTAGTTATTTAAGTTGCCAAAATTTTGCGCAGTCAGTGGTTAAGTTGAGTGGTAGCTGTTTTAGAAAGATTATGAGCTGCTGTGAAGAATAAAAAACACCGAGATGTCAACCTCCTGATACCACATAGCTAAACAAGCGAGTCGCATGTAACCCCTACCCCCCAACAATAATGAGAAACCAGGGGTTTCTGCGGCAGCAGACCATGAAGCAGTGTATGACAAACTTGTGTTTGATGTAATATGTCAAAAACGAAGGTAAGTGCTTCATTACGGGTTCCAAACACCGAAATACAGATAAAAGCACGAGGCCGTAGGTGTTTGGAACCCGTGATGAAGCACGAACCCCTTTTTTGACAGGTCTTCTCAAACGAAACAATAAAAAAAAAGTATTTGATCTGAGATGAAAAACAGGTTTCATTTCAGATGAAAACCTGGTGGTAGTTTACCTGGTGTTTCATTAGGAATCAAGATTCATCCACCCTGACCCAAATGGTCGTCATTTATTGACTTTTGACAGCATGAATAGTTATTGAATTTGAGTTTTTGTGTTAAAATACCGTTTCATGTTTGATTTTGCTTGTCAAGCAAAATGATTCTAGGAGGAGAAACTGAAAAGATGCAAAAATAAGAAGTTTTTCATCTCATCTCCAAGCACTCTTTAAACCGTTAGTGAATTTCCTTTGTATTTTCTTTGTGAGAATTAATCAGTTTGAGAAGTTCCGCTCTCTCTTCCGGAGAGGCCTCTTTGTGTCATAGGGAAGCTGAGGAGAAGGAGAAAAGTAAGCGCGCGAGGCTATTTTTCGATTATTGCTATTTTCATTGGGATGCCCAGCGGGAGCGCCTCTGCGGAGGAGAGACTGAGAGGAAGTTTCCTTCAACACTTCACTAGTTAACTTGTAATATCATGCCTTACAAGTTACCAACCCGTTTTCTGTAATGACACCCTTTCTCCGACTATTATTTTGGCTCATACAAATCATTGTCATTTCACATTATTTTAAGGTCTGAAAGAGCGAAAGCTTGATTAGGTTTATTTAATGTTGATACATAACGGTGAAAAACAGTGCTTTGAGAAATGCCTTACAAGTTACCAACCCGTTTTCTGCGTGTAATGACACCTTTTCTCCGACTATTATTTTGGCTCATACAAATCATTGTCATTTCACATTATTTTAACGTCTGAAAGAGCGAAAGCTTGATTAGGTTTATTTAATGTTGATACATAACGGTGAAAAACAGTGCTTTGAGAAATTTTTTAAATCACGCTGCGAGGAGCGATTTACAATGGCTCGAAAGCGTGGTGGTGCATGCGGTGTTGCGCTCCTTAAAACGCTCACATGTTTAGTTGAGTGGCAGATCTATTGTCGCCAAAACTCTTAAGAAATTCTCTTCTATTTTTGGACCTCATAATCAATGCTGTGTTGATTTTTAAGGCGAACAAAGATTGATTTTAGGAGCAACGAACGGTGGCATGTAGTTGTACGATTTATGTATCGTCTTTATCTAATCATAAGCAACCACTCTGCTACTAAGAGTTCTGCTCAGAAGATCGAAATCATCACCCTTTATGGATCTTTAAGGACCAGCAGTATCAACAGTATGACAGTACGCTGTTAAAACATCCGCAATAACAAAAGGATATTCTGAAACAAGCGATAAACTTACCTTGGCGTTGCTGCTTAACGTTGCTGCTTTTTGTCGATGCCAATATCATTCATCATGTCTAAGAAAGTGGAGCATTCATCGGAGAAAGCGCCAAGGGAACTCATGGAGAGATTTACAAATTTCACACATCTGTAATTTCTACTCATTTCGTTGATCAAGTTCAGATATTTTTCCTTCTTACGCACTGCATTGAAACCAACTGTTAATTCTAGAACATATAGGGACTTGGACTGGATTAGGAAAAGAAGATCTGGATGATAATTCTCACCAGTTATTATTGAGGGATCCAGAAAACTATTAACATCTGCATAGAGTGAAGAGTGAACATTAATTACAGGTTGAAGTGACTTGGCAATGAAGTTAAGGATTGAGTCGTGTCTCCAGGTAAAGCGATCAAGGTACTGTTGACAACCAGCGACAACGTGAAGGAGTGATTCAGGATTAAGGCAAAAGGAGCAATCAGGACTTTGTGATAATCCCCATCTTGCCATATTCTTACGTGTAGGGAGGGAGTTGTTGATGTAGCGGATGGTAAAATTGTAAATGTTCTTGGGTAGATAATAACAATAATAATAATAATAATAATAATGAAGAAAAATTTATTGACAACAATGCTAACTGTTAAAATCCTATTTACAATTAATTAGCTTGAAAAAAAGAAAAAACTATTCATTCAAAACACTATTTACAATTCCTGTTGATTTAAAAAGCACTTAATTTAGCTTAGAAAGAGTTAATTTAACTAGGAAAAATTTATTCGAATTAAAAACATTTCATTTCATTAAAAAAAAAACTGTCAAATAATAATAATAATAATAATAATAATAATAATAATAATAATGATAATAATATAGCGCCGATATCAATATTGCTATTTTCACCAGAGCTTAAAAAAATAGAAATATTAAAAAAATAAAAATAAAATAAAATAAAAATAATAATAATAATAATAATAATAAGTACATAAAGTATACATGCAAAAAGTGCATGAACCTACCAAAAAGAGTAAAACAATTAAGTCAACACTAAAACTATAAAAATTACCTAGACTACTTAACTCGTAAAAAACTGCATAAAACCTACTAAAACGAGATTAAAAAGGACATAAACTCACAAAAAAGCTTTCTGAAATAAAAATGTCTTGAGTGTCTTTTTAAAAGATGCTACTGAGCGGCTACTCCTAATTGAATAGGGCAATTCCATAGAATGAATTCCATAGTTGAGGAGCAGCATCGATCGATCTCCTAACGTTGTTAAAGTCTTGAATTTCACAGGGTTTAGTAGCAGTCCATCACAATCGGAGCCTAACTTGTATTTACATGCTTCTTTAAGACTAATAAGTTCCTGGAGATAAAAAGGCACTAAGCCATTGATATAGCCTTGTACGTTAACAATAATATCTTAAGGTCAATTCGGAATTTAACCGGCAGCCAGTGCAGATTATACAGCAACGTTCTTACATGGCAGTATTTAGATTCCAGGAAAGTAAAACTGATGAATCTCAACACAAACTTTAAGGTCCTCAAGAAATGCCGAGGGAAGCTTGAGTGTTTGATCTTCGAAATGCTTATCATCAGAAACAAAAGACCTACATTAAACACTCAAGCGGACTCCATCCGGCAGAATCGTTTTATTTAATTGTTAGTTTGCTCCATTTTCACGCCTCAATTTAACTTTACATATTCCTGACACTTTCTCTTTTCTGTATATATATCACCAATTCATGCTAATTTTCTTCGCATTTGATAACGATGACATGGAGTCATCGAAACGTCGCGTTACTTTTTTATCGTTGATTTTTCTTTTAAAAACAGGACACACACTCTTAAACTCAATACATCTTTTAAGAGCGTTGTTCTACTAGCACGCCCTTATTGATATTGTCAATATATATATTGGAAAACAATACTGACTGACCGAAAATTACACCATGATACTTTAGTGTATAAACTGGAACACTATGACAGTGGAGTTATATTTAATAGTTGACTTTGCTCTTGTCTGAATAAAGGACGCCAAACAATAAAAGAAAGCCTATATGATTCTCAAAATGAGGTTAGCTTGTTTGGTGTCCCACAAGGCTCTGTTTTGGGTCTCCTATCGTTTTTGATATATCGATGATATTTCTAAATCATCTAATAGGTTTATTTTCTTTCTGTTTGCCGATTATACTAATCTTTTGTTTTAAATCAGAATTAAATCCAAAACAAGAGTTTGGCAAGTCAAATTTGGCGAGTTTAGTTCTGTCCACATATCAGAAACCAGAATTGATTACGACTGACGTAAACTAAATTTTTTAAAAAATGAATCCAATGTAAATCCTTCCATTTCTTACAAAGGAAAGAATATGTTAAATACTTCAGCATTCTCAATGATCGTCGCAAAGCATTCACTTGGAAGCACCACAAAGCATTAACATAACTCATCAGAGATTAATACAGCGAAACGACTTGTAGCGAAACGACCACAGCACACCGCCGCGAGAAGATGCGAAGTTACCTACTATACATGCCTACCCAAGCAGTAACTTGGGGCTTTTATTTTACCGTGTTGTTGATTGGGACTTTGACAGGGATCCACAAACGAAAGCATTAAAGAATGGAAATATAGTTTCAAGTTTATTTTATTGAGTTCGCCTTGAGCTGCACTAATAAGCAATGAATAAAAGAACCATAATCTATCAAATTTATCTTAATTCCTCGGCTTAAGTTTGAATTTTAGAAAGATTAAGCATCGCGTTTAAGGCAAACGGCAAACGTGAATTTGTACCACGTGACCAAGTTTCCCCTTTACTTGTCGTTTACTGTTCATTATAACTACCCGGTACACGAAAGTCAATAGATTTACGTCAATTCTATCCATAAGAA
>BOPM01001043.1:16055-37732 GCA_022179025.1 Porites australiensis | reverse complement strand
GGAAAACGGCTTGATTTTCTTAACATCAATAGATAAAGAATTCCAAAGTTTTGGACCAGTGTAACTGAGAGAACGAATGCCGTATTGAGTGGTATGAACAGATTTAACAAACAGATTATCAATCTGTGATTGACGTGTATTATATGAATGAATTGAAGATACTGGGTGAAAATAATTAACAAAACAAGAAGGGCTTAGTTTGTGGTTCCACTGATAAACAAAAGAGAGAATTTCAAGATGAATTATATCAGAGAATCTTAGGAGTCTGAGAGACTTCAGCAATGGCTCAGAATGAGATCTAGGGTCGGAAAAAGTCATTATTCTGACAACTCGTTTTTGCAAAGTGGTTACTGGTTTTAGGTAGGTTGGGTATGTGAAACCCCAAACTTGAATACCATAAGTAAGAAAGGGGTAAATAAGGGAATAGTAAAGCATAATAAGTATATCAACATTAACATAGTACCTTAATTTGGAAAATATACCTACAGTTTTCGATAGTTCTAAGCAGAGTTCATTAACATGATTTTTCCACGTCAAGTTTGAGTCAAAAGTGAACAAAATTACTCTTCAAAATACTGAGAGTTAGTCTATTAGATTTCATCCGCTCAGCCACTGCATGGAGCTCTTGATTTAGGATTAGTTCAAGATCATTAAGGTTTTTACTTGAAAAGTGTATATTAGTGTCATAAGCAAATAAGGGAAAACTAAGAAGTTAATATACAGCAAAAACAACAGAGGTCCAAGAATGGACCCCTGAGGTACTCCACAAGCGATTGGGAGAGAATCAGAGTTATGGCCATTTATATAACCGTTTGACCAACCAGCGCCTTTGAGGTTTAATTAATCGGTGAATATCATACAGTTGAAAAGGCAAAATGCTTCTTACATGAGATAGGCTGTGTAGTAACTCTTGTAATTTAATTTCGGTGTTTCCAGCAACTTTTTCCATTTCAAGCCACTCACCCTCCTCGCCAGCGTGTTCGCAGCAATATTGAGTAAATGTTTCCTTTTTGAGCAATTGTGGGGCCACTTATATAAGTTTACAGAACATGTCAGAGAGGAAAATCTTCAATTCTTATCAATATTGCTGTCAATTAACTTATTTATAGATATCCATCAAGAGGATTTTGAACAAAATCCCGTCCCTGCAACGTTTCACTCTACCAGCTCAGAATTTTTCAATGGTTTTAGAGGTTGTCAGTCAGTTGTATTCATTGTTTGGGTGTTGTTAGGCCGAGAAAACAGCCGACATTTGGCGACGCTACCACTGGTCTCCCCGCCAAATGACGTCTGAGAAAAGAGCGCAGTAATTCCATACTGATGACTCGTCACTTCCCAGATTTGGGTTGTGTCTCTGATTGGTCGTGCCGCGTGGGAAATCTGATTCAACCAATCAGAAGCGTTACCCAGATCTGGGCAGTGACGCGTCATCAGTACGGAATTTCTGCGCTCGTTTCTCAGACGTCTTTTGGCGGGGAAACCAGTGGTAGGGTCGCCAAATGTCGGCTGTTTTCTCAGGCTAGGGTGTTGTTTTAGGATAAAGAAATAAATTGCAAAAGTCGTGGACGAAGGTCCTGCTTGCTGTCAACATTGGATCTTTTAAAGAAAAAAGAGATCCGAATCAGCTATAATATCAAGAGAAAAAAAAGCAGAAGTCCAAAGACTATTACACAGCTGATAACAACGTGTAGTAAAAACGTTTTCAAACTATATATTTCGGTAGGCCAGACCAGCCTTCTTCAGGTCTGCAAAATGTTAATAAATTTCTCATAAGAATGTCCGAAGACAAATTGTATATTTAAAAGGGAGAGGCGGAAATGACATACAACATAAATTGAATTTAAAAAAATCTAATAAAGGATATAGATTACAATCCATCACGTCTGTTTAGGCCATTTCCAATTCAATTCCTGTTAACATGGTTGTCAATTAAATTGTTCATAGATATCCGTCTATCAACATTTTGAAAGAAAAACCCGTCAATGGTAATGTTTTACCCACAGGATCAGGCTCGTTTAAAATAAAAAGCCAGCATATTATTTCCTTCAGCTTCACACCCTAGTCCATCATAGTGACACACAACAATTTAAAATTGGAATAACGTTGCAAGTAATACGCGCACGTATTGCTTGGAAATTAAAATCCCGTACTGAACAAAAACAGAACTGCCGTGTACAGTAAATTAAATTAAAATACAACAAATGATAATAATCAAAACAAAATGCTAAAAGGAAAAGGATGAGTCAGTCGCCTTAGCTTTTACCTATTTTTTTTTCCCAACACTGTACTAGTGCGGAAGGGCTGGCTAACGTGTTGTAGGTTCATTCGCGCTCGACAGTTCGGTAACTATTTTAACTCTTCGCTCTCTGAAGCTTGACTTTACCTTACCTTCAACAGTTTGATTTACTTTCGTAGCCCTTATTTCCTGCTTTAACTCCGCGGTCATCCGTTGTAACGCCTCATCAAACACCCTGCGTTCTCCAGTTTGATTTACTTTTGAAGCCCTTATTTCTTGTTTTAACTCCGCGGTCATCCATTGTAACACTTTATCAAACATTCTGCGTTCTTCCGTTTGATTTACTTTCGAATTCTGTTTTACTTGTAACTCCGCATGGATCTGTTGTACCTTCTCCGAAGTTAACCTGAGTTTATCAGTATGATTAACTCGCGTAGCATTTTTTTCTTGCCCTATCAAGCACAGCTGCTGTTTCTCTTTACGAAACACTTCACTTTCTCCAGTTTGATTAACTTTCCAATCATTTATTGCTTGCTTTATCTCGGACAGGTGTTGTCTCATCCCATTAGAAACACAGCAACATTGACTACCTGCGTAATTGGTAAATGAAAAATTATAAAGCGTTAATTTAATTTTACTGATGAGTATCAGATTTAACTTAACTTTTTAAATTCCAACTCTACAAGGGACATATCTGATAGAAGAGAAACCCTCACTGTTTGGATGTGCTACAGGGAAAAAAGTAAAACGATCATTCCCGACCCGACCCATGGCCAGTATAATGAACTCTCTTGTATTTGCCATACCATTTAATATACACATCCCCAGTTGGCCAAATTTCCTTAAGAGAAAAAAGCGCTAGGTATACAAAAACTGGAATTTGTGAATGTTGAAGGACTGAAGAGCAGATTATCCGAGGAGAGGTAGCTGAAAAGCAAAAACTTTTGAAGGTTGTACGAATGAAGGACAGATTTTCTGAGGGTAAGAAGCAGAAGAGCAGAAATTTCTTAAAGCTATTAGAAGATTAGACTCATAGGGCAAATTTTCTGAGGGCAGATACAGTTCATAACTAAAATTTTCTGTGGACTTTGGTGGAAAAGGAGCATCTTTTTAAGGGTTAGGAAGATTCCAAACTCCAGGCATGTAAAACGCTTCTGAAATGTTGGCATGTTGTTTGAAGGTGCCATGCTGGTTTAGCTGAATGAGAACAGAAGCTACAGATATTAAACGGGATTGATTGCCATGGTTTAGCAGATATTCTTCGAAAAGCAGTTGTCATAAGCAGATTTGTATTTTGCTCTTCTTGCTATGTTTTTGGGCAGTAGCTCGAAAATTTCTTTTTCGCACAGGGTGTGAAATTTTCCGTTCTTTTCAACAGCCCCACCAAAACAGCTGAGCTCCTCGGTTACCTTGCCTTTTTGTGGCGATAGTCTGTGTTATTGACGTCATTTTATATCCCTTTGCCCAATATGGGTTGGCAATGTCTTGAAAGTATTGCGGTGAACATTCCTTGATACAGAAACAGTACTGGCACAAAGAGCAAGCGGATTATTCAGAAACCTAAAAAAGGCAACGTGATTCTTGAAAAAACTCCAAAGTTAATATGCGACTTGATAAGGGTCGATAAGCGCTCATAACTACAATAGAAGGCAGCTCTGCCAGCGTTGTTTCATCGTTGTTTTAGCATATCGTAGTCACACACAGATCCATTGTAGAAAGAGCTTAAGAAATCATTTGATTTCCGGTCACTCCATATACTATGTGCGTGTAGCCTAAAAATTGATATCATACAAACACTAAAGCTATATTCACCCTATACCGGATAGCTTTTCATGCCGACACGAAAAGCTATCGATCCGGTTTAGTATGAACACCCATTTGATATTTGACTCTCTACTTTAGATATCGGCGTGGCGCAACATCGCGCCGTTACAGAAGTCGCGCGGAAATCACCGTGCCTTTGTGTGAACGGAAGCCCTATCCGGTATTGCTTTGTTCCCGCCTCAAAATCTGTCCAGTAAAACCCTATCAAATCACTTTTTTTTACCCGCTTCATTTTAGCCCGAGTGTTCTAATCAGCCCTTTGATAATTGGACTAATTAGATAGACGATAAAAAAGGACCGTATTTCACTCCTCGAAACGGCCCAATATTTTGTTTTCAAGGCTAAAACTAATTTTTTCGAATGAAAGTGAACTCTCTTTCACCCTTGGTGGCCCATCGAGGACTCATAAAAATCTTTAAAAGTAAAGAAAACTCGAGCCTATGGAATATCATTCAGCATTTAGGACACCATTCCAAGACTATATATCAAAAATTAGCCAAATCGACGCAGTAACGAAGCACGCCAAAGTTAGACTCCAAAATCTGTCTTAAAAAATTACAATGTACCTTCTGTTTTACTTCTTCCTTTCGACATCATTTTTGTTGTTATCAGTGAAGCAGTTATTGTCAAGACGGATAAGGCAAAAACAGCTATCATGGCTGATAACATACGCCGACCTGTCCCGATATCTTTTGTCGGTTGTTGCCCTTTTTTCTTGTCATCTTGATAAGTTTGGTTTGCTGCATGGCCTTCGCTCGCAGGCGATGACGGCTTATTAAATGACTGTATATTATTGTAAAGGTGTTCATCGCTGGGCTCTGTCCCGTATTCACAGAACATAAGCCGACCTGTTGCGATATCATCTTGGTAACTTTGGTTTGCTTTTGGGACTCTGATTGGTGAAGATGGCGCATTGAACCTCTCTATGTGATTATAAAGAAGTTCATCGTTGATTCCTGTTCTGAAAGCACAATTGGTTGCTGCCATCTTTTATAGGGTGCGACGAAATCCAAGACCTCAGGTGCGGAAAACTCAGACCTTCCGTCACCTCGGCCGACACAAACCAAACTGCTTGCTTTAAATCTTTTTAAGCTTTTGTATGGTGTTTGAAAACGGAATTTTGTTTGTCCAATACATACATCTAAAAGGAATCTGATTTAGCAAAAACTGCGTCACTAATCGTACCAATGGTAAAAAAATCACCATAATTGGTTAAGGGGACACTGCATCTCATTATCGCTTCAAAGCCGTGGGAAAGCCGGATATATAGTCAGACTTCTATGTGCGACACTCTAGTTAGTGACCACCTCCCATATAAAGCGACCATCTAAACAAAACATGAAAATTTTCCCAGTCAAATCCTTACAATCAGAACCTCTCGTAAACGACCACCCGAGCGACCTTGATGATTTTTTGTTCTGACGGTTTTGTCATTTTTAATAGTTTTTAACCTCTTGTAAGCGACCACTTGTCGCATGATGTGGTCTCTGTTCGCTGTAATGTACTGCGCTGCTCCGAGTTTAATAAGAACATGGGACTATACTACGACAGTAAAAACCCGCGTATAAGAACCTACTAGACTTTTCCAACTTATCCTAAATAGGTTCTTATAGAAATTGTATTTAGAGGGATTTTAGGTTACCGCTTAGATTCTTAAATAGGTTCTTAATTTGATAGACTAGCGATCAGCGCAGATAACTACTATAGGGAATATGTGATATGGAATGTATTGCTGTATTAAATAATTATCTAGAATGCAGTTTAGATGATAACCATGCGCTAAATTTATCTTTCCAAAGTACTAGCATGCATGTCTTTCATGCTGCAGTGTCCATAAAATGCTGTTATATTTTGAATCTTACTGACTGAAACCTAGCCTCCCACGTAGACGTTCTTAGGGGTTCGCCACGCGTTCCTGCGTGGGAAGCTAACTGAAAACAACGCTAAAAGTTTTTTTGTGTATTTTCATCGGTACCTTCATTTTTTTTAAAATGAGAACTTATTAAAAATTTTAGGCTAAATAGGTTCTTATGGAAAGGGGTTTTGAAATGAAAATTTTAGCCTAACAGGTTCTTAAATTTAAGGTTCTTTTTTAATTATACGTGGGTTTTCACTGTATACGTAACTTAGAAATCGCTCGCAATAAATTATTTTCCAAAAATTAGATGTCTGGACCTCTTCTCAGAAGAGGCCCTCTCGTATTTGATTCTCGTAAGCGACCACTAAATCTTCTTCGATTTTGGATGGTCTCTTATGGAGGATCGACTGTTTGAAGATTCAGGCTACCATTGGTACCACCCCTATGAATGGAAATAAATTTCCATGAACTACATTTTATTAATCTTCATTTCGGGCCATAATGATCACTCATTCAATTTAATGTTTCCTTGAACCGACCGGTTTTCTCACAATCTGTTTCTGTAATCTACGAATGTGAAAGGATTTAAATAATAAGCAATTTGATATGAGTTACACCCATCACTCCAAAACGAGAGAACAAAGCGGTTCAAGAGGACCCAGCATAGTTGGAGAATAAATCGGCTCTGGGACAAGGAAAGTGAAAGCCGGAAATTATAATGACACATTTTAGGCTGTATGTATTGAGCTACAATTTACACAGCAAATTCGTTTTATCTGGCAGGTGGCGTTATCTATAGGCAGTATCATGCTATGGAAAGTTCCAGTCGCAGCATTCGATCATGCCTGTCCTTGAAAATTCTTGTCTTTGCCCGATTTGGCAGCAACCACATAGTATATGAGGTACTGTCGGCAAATAGTTTCATCGAAACTTTCTTGCAGGTTTTGTTTCATGTACTTCTTGACATTGATTGCTGTCTTAGTACCGCTGTGTCAACCGACAGGACAACTCATGTCCGGGATGTTCTTTCAACTCTTGAATATCAACAAATAGCGGTGATAAAAGGTGTTCTTGATAGAGATCATGTTGTCAAGTTTATTCTTATTCAACAAAAAAGCGATCTTGTCTTGATCAGCGAGAAAGTCAAAAAATTATATTTTATTAATATCAACGTAAGTTAACTTTTCTCGCGATTAATTATAAATAGCTTTAACCACAGATATATTCATGGGTTTTTTTTTTCTATATCTGGTACACATACACTGGGAGACATCGGTACTTCCGATTTTGAGCGCCCCAGCAGGAACTGCACGTCGCGTAGAATTCCGGGTCCATTGAGGTCAACAAAAAATTTCCCGCCCGGGTAGGGGTTAGTATTTTGCCGTTTTTAGCCGTGAAACTTCTGAATGAAGCATGCATGAGGTAAAAACAATAACACGGTCAAAGAGTACTGAAAACAAGTTTGAAAAACAAAGAAGATGGCGGCCGAAACGCGGAGAATTTTTTTCTTGCTTTCAAATACGTTGTCTGGAAATTTTCTTCGCGCTGGCTACCCCTCACGGGTTCAGGTCAAATTCAAAGGAAAACAAAAACCCAGTTTTTATCACAATCCTTGGTTTAAAAGACTGTAGTGGTTTTAAAGGCAGACAAGAGATGTCACGATATCAGGTGGGACCGTTCGCGATTTCTGCAAACCTTGGTTGTAATCTTTCCGCGAAAGTCTACGCAGGTGAAAATCCATACAAAAATGTCGAATTTTTGGTTGGTTTTTAGCGCGAAAAACCCAGTGAAATTTGATGTTTCTTGATATAAATATTCCGGTGGTAACCATTGAGATTTGGTTACGAGTAACTCACAATCAGAGACAAAAAACTCCGAAAGTTGCTTCAGTCTTATTATTCCGCCATATTTTAACGACCAAATCTTGGCTCGAATGCGGCTCTAGCCTGTTAAATTCCCGGATGTAACAGGGCATTCTACGCGATGTGCCATTCTCTATCTGATTGCATGATGATTGCGAAGACTTTTCACGCTTCGTAAACTATGGCCCCTGAAGGGAGCTGTGTCATGAATTTTATCAAAAGTCTAACAATAAGAACTGCCGTTAAATTAAGTGAAACATACATGTAAAACTAATCGCTCGAAAGATTACAAGAGGGTATCAACAACACAGCAAATACAAAAGTAGGCACTGATGGATGGACATACTTGAAGGAGATTAGAACAGATTGCAGCTGTGGGTTTTCTCAAAACTGGTTAGCCCAACAGTTTTTCAAACTTTACATATTACAGGAGAAATTTCTGCAATTTGATTGGCTTAGAGCAGTGGTATTTCAGCTTAATTTGAAATACCTACATGTGAAAATTACAAACCTTTGCCGGTAGTAATATAAACAAATAATTTGTAGTGATATTTGGCATAAATACCACTCGTGATATTTCAAAATTGTCTCAAATGTCACTCGCCTAACGGCTGGTGAAATTACGTATAACAATTTCGAAATATCACTCGTGGCAATTATGCCAAATATCACTACAAGTCAGTCATGCAATTACCTATACTAACAATAAAGGTCTTATTTTCCAATATTAATATAACAATGACAGTACTTTAAATATTATTTACTTTACAATCAGACATTTATGCCACCTTTGGAAACTCTTGAAAAAAGATTAAATTAGCTCAAAGGTGTTGTCTTTGGAAAACGATCACTGAACGATCTCTTCGTTTACTCGTCCGTCAGTTGAATCAGCTATGAGAGCAGGGTATTTATTCCTTAACTTAAAACCTTGACTTTCGTCTCTGCTAATGTTAACATAACTCTTGCGATCTCCCTTAAATAATTACAGAAGACTCTCGTTTTGGCTTTCCTACGAAACTATTCAAAATTAATCCTTATACTACGTCTTTGTGATGTTTTGCTATGTGCATCACGTCCTCTTCCCTTGCTCTCGCTTGCGACTTGGAGGAGGTGATCCAGTCAGAGTTAAACATCGCCTGAGATAAGAGGAATCTTTTGACAAAGATTAAACTAGCAATATATTGTCTTGTCTATTTAAATAGGCATATTTTTAGGTGAAATATTTAAAAAGGAACGATATTAACCCATTCTAGAAGGATTGGAAAATGCCCCACCCTCGGGCAGAGGTTTTCTGACTAATTCCCCACCGCCAGAACCGACAAGATGACAAACGCCCGACGCCCGGGAGGAGGATGGGCACCCTTGGAATCAAGTGACTGAGCCATATATGCGATATGTTTTTGACTACGGTGAGAACTGAAATCCTTAGTTCCCGAGTTTCCTTACAAAGACTATGTTAAAAACTTAAGCATGCCCAAAGCTCACTTGTAAGCACATACCATTAAAATATATCTTACTGGTACTTGTTTCAGCGGGTCTTTAATTTCGCTAAAGAAAATCGAATTTTTTTAATCCGAATTTCGTGTCCACTGAAACCCTTTAAAGTTGTCTAACTTAGGCACAAAATTGAGTAAATATTGAAGCGATGTCATAGATTTGGGTAGTTGTTTGCTCCGAGATGTCCTATTGTCTCGAGTTTAGCACCACATCAAAATCTTATGCAGCACGCAAGAATAGTACAGTTTCGAATTCATCGCGGCCGCTGAAGAGAAGCAGTTAGCCTCGACCTAAGGTTAATATATTCACAAACTCCAGTCAGAAAACGACCTGTGTACAAGTGTTTCTATCATTTTTAAACTCAAATTCAGGCACTTTATCGCCGGTATTTTGTGAATATTTTACTTTAGGTCGAGGCTAACCCTGCTTGAGTAAATGAGTCTTCAGTGCGTCTATTAGGCGGCCGCTACGAACTCGAAACTGGACTATTTACTGCGCTTTTTTTCCCGAAATTATGGTAATGTTGTGGTAACAGTGGCAATAGACTTCTAAAGGGGTAACAGCGTCACACAATCCGGCCCAGTCATTGCTGGATGCATGCCTGTTAAATGATTTAAAAGAAATAAATGTTAAAAAAGTAAAGCGAATCAGAAAACATACGTTTTATACGCGATATACTAAAGAAGAGAAATCCCGTCAACTGCGTCCGGCTTTAATTTGGTCATTTGAGTGCATTAATTATTACTCAAATATTGCAACTTCTTGCACACAAATCCATAGGAAGACCCACAGGTGACATCATTCCAGGAACCCGGAGCCTTGCTTGATTCGCCATTGTGCAAAGTGAACATATAGACGCACGGTTTACTGGCGTTTCCTTGCGGTTCAGTGAAATTCGGCCAGTACTTGAAGTATGGAGCTGTCTTATCAGACCACAGGAACTTGTTCACCTCTTGATAATACTTGAGTCCGATCCAAACCCGTTCAAGAGATGACTCGCGCTTTTTAACAAGTTTGAATACGCATTCGTTTTCTTCGAAGCTGGTTATCTCCACTAGCTCTCCCCCTCGCTCTAAGCAGAAGTCTTGGGCGTGGTCCCACGATTTGCGTTCTTTACTCACAAAGTAACAGTAGCTTTTAAAGTGCGTCCAATCACTGGGACAACCTAAAAAATTTTAAAACGCATGGTTGGCTAGCGTTATACTTAGTTAT
Source organism: Porites australiensis (assembly GCA_022179025.1). Lineage (NCBI taxonomy): Eukaryota > Metazoa > Cnidaria > Anthozoa > Scleractinia > Poritidae > Porites > Porites australiensis. The sequence continues at coordinate 27,243 of BOPM01001043.1, read as the reverse complement.
AATAGAGAGGAGAAGTGTGACGTCACTTTACTATGTTAGCACTATTTCTGAATGACAGCAAACCAACGACGGCAAGGAGAACGCCAAAAAACTATATGTTTACATTAACAAAAAAACCACTTTGCACGTGCATCACGCTATTTGTACATTTCTTTTCCGTCGTTGCACCACTACGACATGAAACGTCCTAATTTCGCGAGCCCGCTCTATGGCGTAGGTGAACGCGGCAGAAAAATTTTCCCTTTCTTTTTGCAAACTTAGATAACGATAGATACGGTTCCGAAGAAAATTTCGCCAAAATTTGGGAAATTAAATGAAATCGAATAAGATCGGTGAAATTTGAAATAGTGCGAATAGACTTTTAAGTGACTTTATTGGTTTGTTGTTATCCAAAAATTTTCCTACCATAGCAACGTGACGTGACTTCTACCCTCTATACTAATAACTTAAAGGGGCTATGTCACAAGGATTTCAATAACAATTATTATAAAAGTAAATTATAATTGTCACAAAAAATCTCCCAGAATCCTTTGAGGTATTTCTTTAAAAAGCTTTATAACTTTAACAATTTTATACCTAGAGGACTGTCATACCACAACAAAATAACATTTGCCATTGTTTTAGTTCGTTTTTGAAGTACCTTTTTTGTCATAAATTGGCAAGTTTTTTTGCTGTTTTTCTCAACAATGCTTTACACTGTATTTCTGAGTAATTATCATTCCGTTTTCAAAGCAGAACCAAACGAAAACTGAGCCAGAAGTTTAAAAGTTGCGTAAATTGACCAATATTTCAAGTTAAAATCGAAAAGGAGACCTACTCTTGAGACTTTTGTAAAATCCTTTTTCACCTTAACTTTTTTTTGCTGAAATAAATGTTCAATGTTTGTTAATAAAGGAGAACTTCAAAAACCAAAAGGATGTATTTGGCGGCCACATTGTTTTTCTTCATTTTTGAAGCAGCTGTTCTAACCCTAAAAGCCAAATGGTTTGCTACCCTAACCTAAAACAATGGAAATAATGATGAACAATGTTGTGTTTATGTTTTCCCCGACTGATGAAAAGACACCTTACGAGCAGGGAGAGAATCGTACGGTCATACGGTTCAGTCGGTAGCCGTGCGATCGATAGTTCATATAAATTTCTGCAACGTTATATCCCGGCATGGACCAAGCCTGAAAGAATATTAATAGGTTTATTGTGATCTTTACGTCTAGCTTCGACCAGTTAAAGATTTAATTCTACACGGAAATTTAAAAAAAAACACGAAAAAGTCATCCTTAAAAACTGTCGATCACCATAGAGAAGGAATATATATCTCTTTTAAACTAGAATTGTCCGCGTTCACCGAGTTGGACCAGTGGATAGTGATGTTAACTCTTAGTTCTAACTACTATTTCTTAGGGCCCAGGTTCCAAACCCCTTGAAGCGAATTCTTCGTAACCTTATTTTTTTTTTGTTTTTAAAAATATTTTTTTCTACTCTCTTTTTTACCCGAGTGGTGCATATAAATTGTAACATAATGTGGTAAATTGAAAGCAAAGTTTACAGGAATATAAAAAATGCGGTATGTATAATAGCGTATCTACCGGTATTATTAGCAACACTACTGGACACTGTTGTCATTTCCCAGCTCAATCCTCGATTTTCACATGTGCCTAATTGAATTCGAGAGGTAACTGCTTTGAGATGGAACGACTGAATCAACTAAATTCGGCAGTTTTAAATTAAATACGACTTTATCGAATCTGCGACTGAAACAGTCGAAAATTCGACTTAAGTTTAACATTTGATTTAGAAGTCGCATTTCACATGTGCCGAATATAATGCATTAATTGTAGAAAACCTTATCCATATTGGATAAAAAAAAAAATTGTAGAGACTGGGAATATTTACGACAAACGGAGTTAAATTCGGCGCCATCACATCCGAGGTCTGAATCAACTGCCGTATTTAATTGTGTCTTTATTACTTTCATCGACAAAAATAGGTGTTCGGCACTCATATTGAAAGAAATTCCACGTTTGAAAGGGGCCTAACATGACATAAGTTTCAGCTTAGTGGTTTCCAGGCTGTTATTAAGTTGTTGTTTTCCTTCCAGTAAGAGCAATTCGTTTCTCTCTTTGTAATCCGTTTTATCAATCGGCTTGTCTTGCGACTTAAGAATCAGCTGTAATGGTTGATTTTACTTTCTCTTTGACATGATTTGTATGTCACTGGACATGATTTGTATATCAAAAAGAGCGATCAATTTTCATCCATCCATTTCAATAAAAGCAAATTGAATCACTTCTCACTATAGCGGACAACCTCGAACCGTGACTTCGTAGTATAAATATGCGGCACCGAAGAAAGACGAAAAAGCGAACCCTTTTTGGTCACATTATTTTAAGGGTTAAACTCGAAGCTTTATATAGAGTAAAATACTTATAATCTACTATTTCCGGTCATCTATGCATCCAAGAAATTTTGGTTGTGACGTAATCGTCCGCCCGCCCGTCCGTGCGTACGTACGTCCGCCCTTTCATGTTAGCTGAGGTGAAATTTTTCATTTCAAGCATCCCGCTTGTTTCGGCGGTAAATCTCATGGCCACCCAGACTTTTAGAGAGAGAGAAAATCAACAACAACAAAAAAAGCCGAGTCTTTCTTTAGACTAAATTTGAATGTCTAAATTAACGTGGATAACAGGGAAAGAGCTAGAGTGAGAAATAAAAAAAAAACAACGGAGACCAATTTCGTTGGAAGGAAAAACATAAAAATTATATAGCGGCGGTGATAAAATGAAAAAAGCTAGCGACTTTCAAGGTGAAATGAGCTGCAGTGAAAAAACAGTGATAGGGAACACAAACATTTCCTCCATAAAACGCGTAACTGGGAAGTTAAAAGAAGTTCCACGTTTAAGTCGTGCAAAACAACGGCAAGGAAATCCTAAAAAAAGTGTGCTGCACGTGCAAAGTAGTTTTTTTGCTAATTAGAATAAACGTGTAAATTTGTCTTTTTGCTAATTATATCTATTGTCGTTGTTTTTTACCGTTCTCGTTGTCTTCACCGTTTCTTTAGTATTACTCGATTTTATTATTTTATTTTTTTTTGAGGAAACTATAAGTATTAAAGAGAGTTTCGCTTTTAGCCCTGGCTAAATCTATGTTATTCTAGGCTAAAACGTGGGCCACGCCGGATACGAAAAACCAGCCCTGGGGGTTACTTGGGTCAATTTTTGCTGGGTATGTGCCGCTGGCCTCTCAGAACCCCTACCCCATTATAATCTATTCTGTGGCCCTGAATGGTATATAAAAGTATAAGGAGATGGACCGCGGAGCGGACCCTCCTTGTATAAAACTACTGTATTGAGTACCCCCCAGGCCTTTAGGGCTTAATTTAAATTTCCGACGAGGATCCCCGTCACTTTTGTATGGAAGCCCCTCCTCCCCGTCCCCGTACCACATTTAACATTAGACTCGTCTTGTTAAGAGCTCATAGCTAAAGGGAAGATACAGACAGCTTTGTTTCGCCGTTTTGGAACTTATTAGCGTATCGTAGCCTAGCATGTGCCCTGGCTCCAAGATGGTAACTTGTAGTCGTGCAGTAAACAGTTATGCGAAAAACGCGCGCACCGCCCCCTTCCCCAGATCGAGCGCGTCTTATTTTCGCAACGTCCCTATTATCTGAGAGCCTGGCACAGGCTAATCGCAGCCACAAACATATAAATGAAAGTGAATCAAATATTACCCATCTCATTAGATTCATTCACGAAAGAGCTAAAGATCATACGATTTCCGGTCACCCAAGTACTTGTGGCCTAAAAATAATATGATGTAAACCCTAAAACGTGTTGAATGCCCTGGTTAAAGGGAAGGAGAGATGGCCAATACCATCCGCTGCAATGAAATAAAGTGAAAGACCCGGGGGACTCCCATATAAAAGTGACTGGGGATGCTCGTAGTGTCGCTTACGCCGTGTAAATTGCAAAAATTTTGGACTCACTTGGGATGTTTGGGAAGGAAAGTCACTAGATTTTGCCTATTTAGGTATCGCTTAGGGCTGTGCATAAAAAAAAATTTACAAAAAATGCCATGAAGTCTGTTTTAGTATGCTCTCCTTTAGAGGTCAGTTTAAGCTTTAGCCACATCCACGTTGGTATCCCTTAGGGGTATAATTTTAATTTTCCTATTAGCACCCCCGTCACTTTTATATGGGAGTTACCCCCAGGGTGAAAGATGGTTGGATCAATCCAGATCAACCGGTTTAAAAACATGTCTTATAAGAATTAGCCATATTCAAATTAATTGAAAAAATTACCGTCAGAAGACATCATGATGGCTAAACTGATCGATAAACCAACCACTGCCAAGAGGCATAGGACCGGAACAGCTATCACAGCAAATGACATACGGTGACGTTTCGCAATATTTCTCATGGGTTCTTGTGGTCTGTTATTCCCTTCGTAAGTCTGGCTTGCTGCTTCTTCTTGGTAAATTTGGTTTTCTGCTGGGGCTCCGCTTGGTACAGGCTGTCTATTGGATAATTCTATGTGATTATAAAGATGTTCATCGTTGGGTTCTGCTCTAAAAGCACTATTGGTTGCAACTGGTCTGTTATTCCCTTCGTAATTCTGGTTTGCTGCTTCTTCTTGGTAAATTTGGTTTGCCGTTGGGGCTCTGCTTGGTACAGTCTGTCTATTGGATAATTCTATGTGATCATAAAGATGTTCATCGTTGGGTTCTGCTTTAAAAGCACTATTGGTTGCTACTGGTCTGTTATTCCCTTCGTAATTCTGGTTTTCTGCTTCTTCTTGGTAAATTTGGTTTGCCGTTGGGGCTCTGCTTGGTACAGGCTGTCTATTGGATAATTCTATGTGATCATAAGGACGTTCATCGTTAGGGTCTGCTCTAAAAGCACTGTTGGTTGCTACTTGTCTGTTATTCCCTTCGTCATTCTGGTATACTGCTTCCTCTTGGTAAGTTTGGTTTACTGGTGTGGCTCCGCTTGGTAAACACCTGGGTAAAGACTGCGTATTAGATAATTCTATGTGATCATAAAGATTTTCATGGCTGGATTCTGCTCTGAAAGCTGCTTGGCTTTCGGTGGCGGGTGAAGACGGTTTATTGGTAGACTGGATGTTATTGTAAAGGTGTTCATTGTTGGATTCTGTTCTGTAATCACTGTACATACGCCGACCTGTGGCGATCTGATTTTCTGTCGGTTGTTGCTCTCTGCCGTGATCTTGGTAACGGTTTGCTGCTGGAGCATCGATTGGTGAAGACGACCTACCGAACAACTCTATGTGATTGTAAAGATGCTCATCTCTGGTTTCTGTTCTGAAAGCACTGTTGGTTGCTGCCATCTTGCTTATCGGGTGCAGATAACATAGATCAGAGAAAATCGCTTATAATTCTTATATTTAAAGGCTACCGTGATCTCGAGTGTTCCACCAGAAACTGCCATTGTGATTCTCCTTCTCGCTTTTTCTAATTGAAAGATGCTTGCGAAGCCTTTTTACGCTTCGCAATCTACGGCCCTTCAATTCCATTGTAGTCGAGAACCCGCAAATATGACTAATTACACAGCTTTCAGTTTATTTGTTCCAACCCATCGCCTCTTTTTGCCAGAGCCAATAATATTTCAACTTAATTAAGGTTAAGCAATTTTTATTTAAATCCTTTAACATTCGCAGGTTACAGCAGGGGCACCCAACGACCGTTTTCTGGGAAATGATCTGAAATGGCTCGTTATGCATCCTGGAGTGCTTTAGAAGCAATATAAATAAATAATTCGCATCGCTAAAAAAATTTGACCTGTTCGGTCGTCCTAGGAGTGGTTTGAACCTCTCGAATTTTTTAGGGCTATTTTTCGCCTTTCCCGAAAATAACAGCCTACAGTGACAGCTTTCCGAAAACGTAAGATTACATGACGAGCTTTTCCCTTGACCGAAATTTTTAGGGGTCCTTTCAAGTTTTCTCCGAAAACTTTATCTAGTGTGAGAATGTCTCCGAATTTTCTAGGGCGACGTAGAATGTATAGAAAATTCTAGGTGTAAATTTTAAAGCCAGTTGAAATGTCTAATGAATGTATAGAAAATTCTAGGTGTAAAAGAATACAAACCACAAAAATCCCGAAACTCTGAGCCCAACGAACAGTCACCACGAAACATTTTCGAAATTTTTAGCTGTTCTTGGGATTCCGAGAATTTTAGCCATTCTAGAGGGCTCCGAACAGATATTTGCCCGAAAACGGTCGTTGGGTGCCCCTGTTACAGAAACAGATAACATAGATCAGACAAAATCGCTTATAATTCTTATATTTAAAGGCTATGCGACAATGTTTCTGCCATTTGTGCTCGTACCGTGATCTCGAGTGTTCCACCAGAAACTGCCATTGTGATTCTCCTGCTAGCTTTTTCTAATTGAAAGATGCTTGCGAAGCCTTTTTACGCTTCGCAATCTACGGCCCTTCAATTCCATTGTAGTCGAGAACCCGCAAATATGACTAATTATACAGCTTTAAGTTTATTTGTTCCGGCCCATCGCCTCTTTTTGCCGAGGTGCTGAAAAACAGTACCTCGGACGATATTATAACTAGTAATAGTTGATACCACAGCTGCCCCCGCTCTGTATATAGTATTCTTGCTCCTTGTGTAGCTCTTTGAAATATACCCGGATTCATAATGAAGATGTTCAGACATGTTACATACAACAGGTGAGATAAATACAGGAAATAAACGCCGTGAACAGTTTCGGTTCGATTTACACAGCTTTGATCAAAACATAATCATTCTCAGTTTCAAGAATAGTTGATTCTAAACCATAAGAAAAGATTTAATTAGAAGTATAATTTTTCGCTATTTCTATTTCACCTTTTACAGTTAGTTCATTTCATTTGTCGGAAAGTAAGCCTTAGAAATTAAAAGGACGTTTGATCAAATCACGCTCGCGCATTCTAGTCTTATTTTAAACTTGATAGCACAAGGACATCTGTGAGCAGGGAATAAGTCAGCACAATAATTTTGATGGTCGGCGAATTTCTGTAATCGTCCATTGTTCTGCTAGTGATAAGCTAGAATCATTCACTCGTCTTGCTTGTTTTGGGCCGAGTCTTATTTATTTTCTTTTTTTTTTATTAAATTTTTTAGTATTCCCCAGGGGGCTTTTCAATACTAAACAGCAAAGAACATTATGATAAAAATGAAAAAAAATATGGAAAAAAGCCGTCATTAATTAAAATAATTCTCTAGCATGTGCGTTTTCAACTTTTTCTTAAATGATGGTAAAGATAACTGTTTAAAGTCTTTGTCTAAATGTTGACTGCTCTATGGAGGAAACGTCGCTGTCCTGACTTTGTCTTGCTTGGAGGAATATCAAGGGTTCTCTGTTTCTAGAGTTATGATAGTGAATAGACTTGCGTCTTCGGAGGGACTCACACAAATATGTGGGAGCTAGGCCCTTCATGCACCTAAACGTCATTACAGTGTCTCTGTAGTCAGGGGCACCCAACGACCGTTTTCTGGGAAATGATCTGAAATGGCTCGTTATGCATCCTGGAGTACTTTAAAAGCAATATAAATGAATAATTCGCATCGCTAAAAAAATTTGATCTGTTCGGTCGTCCTAGGAGTGGTTTGAACCTCTCGAATTTTTGAGGGCTGTTTTTCGCCTTTCCCGAAAATAACAGCCTACAGTGAAAGCTTTCCGAAAACGTAAGATTACCTGACGAGCTTTTCCCTTGACCGAAATTTTTAGGGGTCCTTTCAAAGTTTCTCCGAAAACTTTATCTAGTGTGAGAATGTCTCCGAATTTTCTAGGGCGACGTAGAATGTATAGAAAATTCTAGGTGTAAAAGAAAAGGCATTTAAGTGATTTTAAAGCCAGTTGAAACGTTTAATGAATGTATAGAAAATTCTAGGTGTAAAAGAAAATGTATTTAAGTGATTTTAAAGCCAGTTTCAAACGTCTTGTACCCTGCCAAACTCAATTCGCACGGCACTTACGGAAAAATCTGAAATACGGCATGGCACTGACTGATTACAACGCACATCGAACGCAGTCAGCTAAGGCAGTTGGCAGAGTTGGGATCAGTTGGAATAGCCCAGGGCACGGCTCAGTGTTCTCTTCTTCAGTGTTCTGTTCTGTTTTTTCTGTGCGTCCCCAAGGGGTAAGGTGCTCTGGGTGCTAACGTAATAGGAGAGGACAGCTGATGGGGGGAATCTGAAGAATAGGCCGAATAGGTCCAGTAGTTTACAAATTTTGCTCTATTCTTAGTTTACGAAAGCTACAAAATTTCTAGGTGCGGAAATCAGAATCTAGAGATTACTACGAAAGCTACGAAATTTCTAGGTGATCTAGAGATTACTACAAAATCCGAAATTCTTAGGTGAACAAACCACACAAATCCCGAAACTCTGAGCCCAACGAACAGTCACCACGAAACATTTTCGAAATTTTTAGCTGTTCTTGGGCTCCCCAAAATTTTAGCCATTCTAGAGGGCTCCGAACAGATATTTCCCCGAAAACGGTCGTTGGGTGTCCCTGTGTAGTGGAGATGCTCATTTACTGGTAGCCATTTGATCTCGCGTAACGCAGGTGTTATGTGCTCCAATTTCTTTGTTTTTGTGATTCTGCACGCGAAATTCTGAACAGCTTAAAGCTTCTTGATGTTTGTGGCAGTTGTGTTTGACCAAACCGTAGAGCAATAGAACAATTTGCTTAGGACTAGAGCGGAGATGTTTGTGCACAGGGTGTCCCTATCAAAACTGTTCTTTACCCTGTTTATTTGACAAAGTTTGGTCATGCACGATGAAGTAAGTTGATGGATGTGTTGGTCATAGGTTAAGTTGTTGTCTAGAATTATTCCGGTCAAAGAGAGAGAAAGAGTGTCTCCCTGCAAGGTTCAGCTGAAGGTTTCCAATCAAAGATTTGTGAACTCGTGTCTGGCAATCTCACTTAGTGTTAAAATATACACTGTTCTACGCACCTTATAACTTCATCTGCGCTTAACGAGTGTCTTTTGGTCCATAACTTTCATAACAGCTGCTCTACAGAATGTCACTGATAACACGTAACGCAAAAGAGTATCGAAGTGTGTCTGCACAGTTAATGTCACAAAATCTACCTATTGTGAGCTGTTCCTTCGGGATTTTTTGCGCTTTACGTCATCCTAACCATTTCCTACTTGCGGGCGCAAACAATAGAAACGTCATCATTACCTAACGATTCCTCGCGGCCCCTGTTCAAACAAATCGAGATGTTTTCTATATTGACTGTATGACTGTATGTTTCAACTGTAAGTACTTTCCTTAATATACGCGCGAGTTACTAGAGTGCCTCCTCGGGATTTCGCCTTCTGGGCGAAATCCCTGCGGGGGCAATAAAACTTTCAACACAGTTTTGGAAAGCCGGGCGAAAATATAATGACATATGTTTCAGGGTCTATGTATTGAAGTACGATTTACAAAGAAAGTTCGGATTATATGCGGCGTTATCTATTGCATAGTCTGCTACACAGCCGTTTTTAGTGTCGTCACGCAATGTTCCTCCCCACTAAGTTAGTTAGTTAGTTAGTTAGTTAGTTAGTTAGTTAGTGGGGAAGAGCGTTGCGTGACGACACTAAAAACGGCTGTGTATCTATTGCAGTACTTGTGTACAATCACAGTTCGAAACGCTTTTTAACACTACCCAGGAAAATCCACTGCATTGCCTTTGAAGGTGTTGTCGACATAAATGTTTTCCCATACTATTATGCTCAACAATTTTTTTATTGCGTGTCTTACAGGGCAATACAGTTCTAGACCTACACAAATTGATTCTGAATCGACAAGGGTGTTATATTATTCAGCAGTGCTTGTTGACAATTACATTGTATCTATTCACAAATAAGTTAAGTGAACACTGTGTTGCCAATCTTAGTATATTCGATTTATTGTAGTTCTTTTCCTGTGCAAAATATAATTTCTACATGACCGTTCCATAGGTATTTTTCGTAGAGAAAGGAAACCTCAAATTTTCGGAATCGAAAATGCCATGCAGAGAAACTTTAAATCGCAGGTAAAATTTGTATAGGTAATATCATGATTTGTAGTGATATTTACCACCAGTGATATTTCGAAATTGTTATACATAATTTCACACGCCCTTGGGGGAGTGAATTTTGAGACAATTTAGAAATATCAGGAATAATATTTATGCCAAATATTAATATCACGTACAAATCGTGCTATCATTTGTTTATACCGACAAAAGGTTTGTAATTTTAAACAAGCAGGTATTTCAAATTAAGCTGAAACACCATTGCTCTAAGCCAATCAAATTGCAGAAATTTCTCATGTAGTAGTATAATCTTGCTTAATTCTGAGTTGTTTTGATTCGTGTCTTGGGCAATTTAGTTGATTTCATGTTTGCACTTGACGTTTCACTCAGACATGCAGATCAAACAAGGTCAATCCTTTTCTATCGACAGTTTTCTTAATGTTATTACCTTTTTAATGGCTTTGTCAACATAAGTGTTATTTATCTTGAAGTTTACTTGAGTTAATTAAACCAAGTTTCAAAAAATGAAAAAGAGACGGAAAACTGGAACACGCAGACTTTTAAACAGGATTCAAATGATCTTCAAGACGCCGGTAATTTGTAATTTGCGTTTTAAATTTTGGCAATGTGGTTAGGTCAGTAAGCAGCTTTTATTAGAAAAACAATTTTAAACTGTTTTTAACTAAACAACTTTGAAGATGTTTCTATCTTTGGTGTGAATGGGGCATAATTGATTGTCAGACATTGAAGTGGGCTCGTTTGGGATAATACCACGCATGCTCATTTATCAAAATATGCTGTTTTTTCAGCTGGGACATGCTGTATCGTCTATGCAACCAATATGATCATGTCATAATGTTGTCAAAGAACCAATCTGCACACTCCCCTGGCAGTCACTTGCACTTGATCAACTCATATATTTGCAAATAGCTGTAAATTAATCAACCATGGAATAAAACCTTCGAGTCAACAATAAATTCAGGTTACTCTGAAATACACTTCTACTATGAAATACACTCTTGGATCGCTGAGATACAAGTGAGTGGGATAATTAACCGATAGAATTAATAATTAATTGAAAAGAAGTAATTTAATTAATGAGCATGCACTTAACCGTGAACCTGTCCATTTAAGGTAGAGTCTCGTGAGTTTAGTTGTCAAACTTTCATTGC
>BOPM01001042.1:66338-110047 GCA_022179025.1 Porites australiensis | reverse complement strand
AGCTCATGAACTTGATGCTGTTGCTTTACTTAATTTACTTTTACTTTTTGAGAAAACTCTGCTAATTGACCACTTTTCACAAAAATAAAGTACATTGTATAGCCAAAATTCATGTACTTATGTTTTATTGACGTGTGGTGTGAGATCCTGTGAGTCCTTGATACCTTCAGTTTTGCAATGTTATGTTCTGGACAAATTCTTTGATGTGCCACCACATGTTGTACAAAACGTTTAGGGCTTGCAGCCCCACCTGAGTTAGCGTACGGTATATGCAGTCCCTCAACAGTTTCATGAAAGCTAGCCTGGCTCCTTCCAATTGGCATTACCTCACTGATCATAGACCCCTGTAATATATACTAGACCCCTTTAAGGGGTTGCACAATGTCCTTTACAAGTCTGAGTTTCAAAAACCTTTAGTTTTACATGTTTGAGGAGAAAGCCTTGTCCATGACGCAGCTTCAACCCATCTATGTGTCATTTGTTGCCATTCCAGCTGTCTTAAAGATGTTACCATTTCAAGGCCATGTGGCTTGTTAGAAGTTAACCATAACAGGGCCCCATGTACTAGCTAGCTAGCTCACCCTTTTTCTGTTCAACTCTTGGAATTTAGGCAAGGATTTATCATGATGAAGGAGATTTGGAAAGTGCATTCATTTTATATTCCAAGTTTATAACGTGAGTATAGTGTAGTTAAATTATTGAAAGTATGATCAGGCCTGGCTTAAAAAGAGCTTTTACAGTGTAGCTCCATTATGGTTGACAACAATCATGATGTTGTAGTTCATAGTGTTTATAGGGTGCCTGGTAGAGCTCCAATGTGCCACCAGCTGGTAGAGATGCTCAGTCACTCATTAAACGTGAGTTAATTTGCTCTCCTTTTTCCATCACAAGTCCTAGGATTTCGTGGTAAGCATCATTTCCGGTAGCGTGTCGTTACCATGGTGTTAAAATAAAGGGACACTCTTTCTGGGTCCCGAAACCTGGGTTTAACCTCCTTTCAGGAGACACCTTAGCACTCGAAAAGTGACTGACCACAAAAAGTGTGGATAAGTTGAAGTGAAAGCTAGTCACAATGACGACAACTTTCGCAACATGAACTATTAATCAATGTACCACACTTGTGGGATTTCAACACAGAATTTTGCAGAGGAAAGTTGATCATGATTTTTGTTATGCATTATTTGACTGTTTGAAATATTGACCACAGCAGATTCGGAGGCCGCATAAAAGAAAAATTCATTTTATATGTAAGTTGACTATTAACAAACCCCAGCCCAACCTCCATTCAGAGAACACTTTCCTTGGTCCGTAGGGTGTCCCCTGAACAGAGGTTCTATGGTATATGGTAATAACCTGGATATTGCCAAACTTTTTCATAGCAAACATATTTTTCCAGTCTCTTGACAACTCATAATATAAAGGCTCCACTGTTACAAAGCTTTCAGCTGTACCTGAGCTGCCTATGAAATATTGCATGTGTCCTCTGAAAATTGAGCTATGTTAAATTATGTGTGGTTTGCAGGTTGTTTGTGGAGAAGCTTCCATTACATCCAGAGTATGCTAAAGCACCACCAATTGATAAAGCAAACAACAAGAGGGTCAGTTATTTTTCAAGTGTTAATAGTACATGTTGGTGATTTTAGTTGTATTAAAAAACATACAGTTGAGGTTAAGGGGGCAGAGGGAAAATGTTTTTTTTTTAGATCCTCAGGGGTAGCTGGCATAGGATATTTCTGGGCTAATTATTTACTGCAGGTAAAGTTTATGACAAAAACAGGAGATCCCCTGGTATCTTACTCTTAAGTCTTTCCAAGCCAGTCTTGAAAGAATTTGAATTCCCCTGAAAAGAGGTAATGGCCAGGTGCTCTCCTCTTCTTCTTTTTAACTCTTTCTGCTGTGAATATGCCTTAAAAATTTTTGAGGCTGCGGCCCCTTGGTCATGAGAAAATCATCACAGACCTCAGAAACTCTTGATAATTACGTATTTTTATATTATGTGTTTTGTAGAGCCTCAGAAAGGCGTTCACCTTGGCAGAGGAACTAAAAGGAGTTTTAAAGGAACGATATCAACAGGAATACAACCAGTTCTTAGCTGAGCAGACCAAAAAGGTAAGATCCATAACCAAGAGAAACTTTATTGCAAAGATGTGTTTATACCTATATCTATCAAAAAATGAAAAAAGTTTATGATTGATTAATTATGCATTTATAAATACATGTACATATATGATTAATTTATGTTCCAGGTGTTATATTGACTTTTCCTGTGGAAAATATTTGGCAAAACTTGTCTGTGTTGGTTTGCATCGTAATCGTTGGTCCACAGTATTAGCCTGGAGTCACACAATCAATGTTTTTGTTACAATAAACAGTCAAAGCTCTCTTATAAACAACACTCTTGTAAGTGTTCATCTGTACTTTCCACTGCACTGGAGGAGGATTCCCCATAAGTTTTAACTTCAAGTCATTGATTGTTATTTGCTATACTTATTGTAGAAAGAGGAGGAAGAAGCAAAAAGAAGAGAGCTTGAGAAGGCACAAGCAGAAGAAAGAACAAGAAGAGAGCAGGAGGCTCAAAGAATTTTACAGCAACAGAATAAAACCGAGATACCTGCAGACACAGGCGTGGCTACAGTTGTCACCCCAAGTGCCCCTCCATTGATTGGAGATTATCCAGCTCCACCTGTGTCACATCAGGAATCATCTTTCAGTGACCAGACAGAAGTAGGTGGGAATCAGCGTGAACACACTGCACCCAGTGATGTTGGACAGACACATGAAACTGTGCAGCCACCAAGCTATTCATCACTCTATTCTGTACCAACTCCAAGGTGAAAAGATCATCCTTTTGACATGGGTAACGATAGAACAAATACAAATGATTTTTCTTCAGAAAGTGAACATAGGCAACTCATAAATATCTGAGTTCTCCTAACAGGAGACAAAACTATGACCTAGTCCTGATGCTCTACCACTAAGCTACAAAAGACTTGCTTTGTGAGGGCTGAGGCCATAAAACCCAGTTTTTGTGATGAACATGTTCGCTACTGCTACAGCTTTGGACCAGAATATAATATTGATAGGTTGCACTATGAGCACTATGAGCATTAATGTGATGGTGAATGTTAAGCCGTGTGATTATAAGAGAATGATGTGCATTCCTACATTCCTCTTTCTGGTGCCATACAGTTTAATCAAGACTTGCTTATAACTTTTATTTTTATCATTGTACACTTGCAAGTCAGTAATTACTTGATTAGTGTTATTTTTTTTTTTCAGAGTGCCATCAGTTGACAGGTCAACTAAACCAGTGATGGCTTCAGGTTAGCATGCATTTTTGAATTTATGTAGCAGTGAAATCTCTAAATACATGAAGGCATATCTAAACCTAGGGAGTGAGGGTGGTGGTGTACATGTGTACCAAAGAGTGAATGGGTGCTTTTTTGAATAAAAAAGCAAGGGGTTGAGTGCACTTTTTCACAATTGAAATTTCAAATTTCTGAAGTCACCAAACTTCGATTCTTGCCCATGTGTTTCTGTGTGTTAGTTCTCGTACTGAGAGATTTTGGCAGGCACTTACAGTGCATAAAGAGTTGACATACAGAATGATGTAATTTGGCAAGCAACACATTGGTATCAAATTGGCTGACAATCTTACATTGGATTTATGGGGAAAAAGATTAAAATCAGACTACACTTTTGACACAGGAATATTTTTGAGGTAGTTTTGTTGTGGACCTTTTTTTGTTTGTACATGTATGGGGGCATGGGGGGAGATGGGATCAAAATTAAGCTACATCACATCTTTGTTACTGGAAATTAATTACAGAAGACTTGGGGTGATTTTCTGCAAGGCATTGAAAAGGTGGTTGAAAGTTTATCATCAACAGCATTATTTAAAGACTGAGAACTATTGATTAGAGGAAAATTTCACCATTGAAAAGTTTTCTCTTCACTGTTCATAGATGCATCCTCATCATCCCTTGGTCTTAGAAAGATTCATATTCCTGGAGAACTTATTAGCCTATTTCTACATCTCGCATCAGAGAACACTCGAAAGAATCTGGAGACTTGTGGCATTCTTACTGGTCGCCTTGTAAGTATCATCAATACTTAGTATTGGCTGATTCAGCCGATGATAAAGTTCTACACCTGTTTGTTTCTTGGTACCCAGAGTATTATTTTAACTCTAACATGCCACATAAGGATAGTGCATTGTGGGCCTTTTAAAATTATTATTCTTAGTACTTAGAGTATTATTTTAACTCTAACATGCCACATAAGGATAGTGCATTGTGGGCCTTTTAAAACTATTTTATATAACATTCTCCATAATCTTTTTTGCAGCAAAGCAATATGTTCTGCATTACTCATTTGATAATCCCAAAGCAAACTTCTACGTCAGATTCATGTACAACTCTGAGCGAAGAGGAACTGTTTGAAATTCAAGATTCTTATGACCTCTTAACTTTAGGCTGGATCCATGTAAGTATACTCTTGTGCATGATTAACAGAGAACAGGACCCTGTTCTTGCAAGTATTGTGTAATAAGCAGTCTGAGTATTTTATTAGTGAGTTCAAAGCAGAAGGTGCAACTGAGCACTTCAAGTTCATTCTTTCAGTAATCTTAGTTCATTAATGGGCTTTTGATTATTTTCTGTTGTTTTATCAGATTTAAATACACCCATAATATTTAGATTTACTAGTAAGTTTATTTAATTTTTGTATTTTCTTGGACTGAGTGAATGAAGGGGTGTATGAAAAGAGGCCCTAAGTGACCGTTGGTCAAAGTCTCACTTTGCTTCCATGCTCTCTCCTCCTTAGTAGACTGTTCTGCTTCACAAGATTTTAGCACAACCAAGCATATTAAGTGCTTGTACATTCTCTCAAGTCCTGCCAAGCCACGACCTGACAGACTGAATAGGGACTGCACAGTTTACCATTGCAGAGGCTCTAACTGGCACTCCACACATAAAGAGATAATAATAATAATAATAATAATAATAATAAGGGAATTTCCCCTCCCCAGCCTCTGAGTACCATTAAAAGCCCATAGGGGTGGGACTTAAGCAGTATTTATTTCTCCACAGGATAAACATGTCTACAGAAAAGAATAATTAAGATAAAGAAACTCCTGTATGAAATATAGCACTCCAATATAAAAGAGAGGTGTAGATGCTTGTCATCTTGATTAATGGCGTAAATTGCACATTTTGGTCTTGCTTTTAACACTAGAGTGTTAAGGACAGAAAGCCCATCCAGGTCTCCCTAAGGGTTGTATGTAAAGAATTATCTACATAAAAAAATAAACCACAGCCATACTGTGTTGAAGACAGCATATATTAAATTTTCAATGTCAACATTTTAAGCACAATTGAAATCACTATTTTAAAATAGCATTTATTGGGTTGTGTGTTTTAGTATAGTCTCCCTTAGGGGTTAAGGTAAGCCTGAGAAGTTTTCAACATCGGTCTCCTTTGAGAGGTTTAATTCTAATTTTCTGACAAGCCTTCATCTCCCTTGGGACAAAGAGGGCATCTGCAGAGCAGAGAGTGAGAATCTTGAAAGGTATTTGTCAGTAGTCTGCTTTCCTGATGGGTCCCCCTGTATTTAAAAGAATTCAATAATGCAATTTTAAAGGTAAAATTTATTTCATAAATATAACTGTGTTTCTATTGATTTTCATCAGACACACCCTTCTCAGACCAGCTTCATGTCAAGTGTAGATCTTCACACACACTGTAGTTATCAACTCATTATGCCTGAAGCTATTGCAATTGTGTGTGCTCCAAAATTTCGCGAGTAAGTAGTAACAGTAACTATCAACCATCATATTATGATGGTGTCAGCAGGTGCTCCTTCCCCAGAATGCCTATAAGTGTACATTGTCACATGTGCTGCACAATCAAGTCATGATTTAGGAAGTTTGATTTAGAATGGGGTATAGCTGCAACCATTAATAATTTTTAATACCTTCACAAAATCAGGAAGCTTTTATAATCATCACTGTTTCCATGAATCATCTACATGTATGATGCAGGTCTTTTGTGTGGGCAACATTGTGAACCTGATTACTAAACTTGTATAAAAAAAATCCTACTCCTCCTGCACTTTTTTAGGAGAGTCACTAACATACATGTATAGTGCACGTTTTCAGCTAGAGCTTGAAGTGAGAACCCCATGAGGGAGAAAGAGGAAAAAATCACCTGCATTCCCAAGAAGTCATTACTGCTATAGTAGGCAAAATTATTAGTGTATGTAACCCCGAAGGGGGGTACTCTCTATAGCGCCCTATAAGAAGCTAGGCCACCCTGAAAAGAGTACATTTTTTATACATCAGGTGCATGAAGGGGTAGGGATTGCACTGGTTGAAGTATACAGAGGGTAGGGAAATCTGTAATTTGTTCTGTAAAATGACCTAAAAGGGCTGACAGACGCATTTTAAGGCTGTGCAAAAGACAAGAAAACCTCTTAGTTTAGTGATTCCTAATAATTTAATAGTTAGTAAGTAGGTAAGTAAGTAATTGGTTTAATAACAGGGTTTCCATTGCGGCCTTTTATCTGTTAGTTATAACTAAAAAATAAAATATGTATCAAATAAAATATACTAAAATAGAAAGTAAAATAATATGCAAAATAGAAGCATTTGCAGCTGAAGAGATGCCGCATTCTAAACTGGGTATGTGAAAGAGGTACCTTTTCTTTCAAAATTTGTATGTAAAAGAGTAAGTTGTTGGACCTTGGGGCGAAGCCTCCTCATATAATACTTTTTTGAGTGCCCCCCAGGATGTGACCAATCTGCAGGCTGAGATGTATTGTTTGGAATTTTGCAGGACTGGAGTGTTTTCACTCACACAGGAATATGGTCTTCAGTTTATTTTAAACTGTAAAAAACCAGGATTTCACCCACACCCTAAAGAGCCACCTTTATACCAGGTAAGTGTTGTTGTCTTATACACTTTCTCCTTGTACTGCTATTCCTATTCACATCTTTCCCAGTCAGTTTTTCAGTCTCTCACATCAAAGTGATCAATTGCCTTATTGCTCTTACACAGAAAAGAAATGAATGAACTTCTTTTAACAATGGCTTCCACTCCTAATAGCAGGAATCTGAGTACTAAAATGCTTTCTTTTTACTAATTGCCTTTCAGGAAAGTTCACACATTTTGTGGGACAAAGTTGCCAGAGTTGAAGTGATTGATCTAAGATAAAGAATTTTAATTCTTGTAAAGAAGACTATGTAATCAGTAATATCTTCTGAAGGAAATAAATAACAGAATTATTCCCATATAATCGCCAGGCGATAATATCTGATGAAAATAAATTTGAAGGGGTCAACATACAGTGAAACCTGTATTAAGCAGACACCTTCAGGGAATACTGTTGTGTCCACTTAATACAGGGTGTCCACCTAATACAGGTGTCAATAGATAACGTCAAATGGGGTGTCAAATGCCATTCAAATGAACAGTGGAAACTTTTAGAGATTGCAACTCAAATTTGAAGAAATCAGATAAGTGGAACAAGCTCCATACAAACAAAACCAAATAAAAAACAATACTCTGCTTTGAAACTAATCAAGTAAAGTCGTCTAGTCATGTTTTTTAATGTAAAAATCGAAAAATTTGTGGGTGGCAATTCAAGGCAATCTTTCGCATTTCTGGTGTCTGGCATGTTCGGTGGTTGAATTTAATTACAAGTGTCCGTTTAGTACAGGTTGGCAACAATAGAAATTGCCATTTCAGGTACTTTTTAGGTGTCCGCGTCCACTTAATAGAGATGTCTGCTTCCATAATAAAGGTTTCATTTAATCTCGTTATTCCAACCTTGCATTGTAGAATTTTGTATATATGGCAAATAAAGATTGAATTGAATTGAATTGAATTGAAAGTAAATAAGGGAAATAAATTTGGGGACTTCAACAACTGTCTGCTTAATAGCGGGTGACCACCTAATACGGTGTCCACTTAATACAGGTTTCACTGTAAAGTAACGTGAATTTTATATTATAAAATCAGAGATCTGTGCTCCAATGCATACTTATCTGTAATTGTATGCATTTGAAATTGAGATGGCTCAGACCAGGCTTAATACTTCAGAAGAACACTGTAAAATTAGTAAAGATGCTAAGTTTGAACGTGATTTGTTGAAAAATAACAAAGACATAGCTCTGCAAAAACACTGTATTTTACGTTTGTACAATGTATGGTGAGGGCAAGTTTTGTGCTCCCCACCATACAAACGTCTGTAAAATCTTTGCTTTGCAACTTTACGGAGCAATATATCCGCTCGCTTTTAACGTATCACTTTCAAACTTGGCAAGTTTGCAAATTTTAAGGAGCTCTTTCGAGCAGTATCAATGGATATTTGCTATCTGGTGTTTATCAAAACTTGAAAAATACCATGGAAGGGTCTGTTGTTACAGAAAAGCAATAAATTGTAGACCAAAGTCCTTGTGACAAATCTTTTTATTTTCCTTGCAATTCGTGATTGCACTATAAAGCTATATAATAAAGGCACGCTGAAAAATTTAAGGCAAAGGTACATTTTTACATGTCCATAAAGTAATGTAAACAATCAATTAATAATAACTCTCCTAATAAATAACATTTTGTAAAGAAATTTCTAAATGCTAGGTTCTACAGAACACTTTCTCTGGGTCTGCCAAATATTTTAATTTTCTCTTCTACAACATGTATGTAGTCCAATTCATTTGAGTCTAAATAAAAATAATATTACAGCATTTTCAATTATTCTAGCCAACCAGCTATTGAATCATTCCCAAATTCCCAATAAAAAAATAGAGCACACTATATCAATATATTGAAAGCTGCAAACCAATGAAATGTAGGTGCATACCTCAAGTCATAATGGCTCACTCAGACCGGATATTTTGAAAACAAAATTTGCTTCCATAGTTTATACTTAAAACCAATCACTGCCATGGTTACTGTTTTAGAAAAAGACTGCTTCTGAGCCCTTCTCAATGTTCATGATTTAAGCTGGCAGGCCCCTCCATACAGTGTAGACATCCTTTTGTCTTATCACAGAATGGTCTCTCCCCCTCTCCCCCCCTGTTTTCAGGGAAGAGCGATTTGTGATGAGTGAAAAGAATACCTGCATGACGGGGGAGGAGGGGAGTTAACCTTGCAATACTTGCCCGTCTCTTTAATTGTTAAAGACAATAAGCTGCCTTCTACAGCGTTGAAAAGTCACTACAGTAAACCTATTAATTCAAGAGATGTTCAACTATGAAACTCAGAAAAATATTTCTGGAATGTTATTGTGTTGCAAGGAAAAGTGACTCAGGTGTGAGAAAACTAAACCCCAAGCAGGAATGGCAAAACGAAGGTTGTTTGTTTGTATGTCTTGATCTTTACTTTGAATTGAATGGTCATAACACAATAAACATTCCTTAAATATTTCAAGAGTTCATGGTGTTCTTGGTTTGACAGTAACTTTAAACAACTTACAATTTAAAGTACATGTCAAGTTATTGACCAGTACTGCAGATTTACCAATAGTTTTCTCAGAAATTGAAAATGTAAAATGACCACAATTTAGTGCCGGCTGTTCATTAAGTTTTAATTGAACAGTCACGATTTCCATCTGTGCTCACAAATTCACATTGAAAATTCTTTTATGCAAGGGAAAATTCCAACATTGAATATTGACATCTTCCTATTACCAGCATTTCCTATTTAAATTCAGTGGTCTTACACTCGTAAAGGGTCAGCAACAGCTTATGTGTCAAAAAAGATGCCATATAATGTATGTAAACCTCAGTTGCTGAATCAGAGGATAAAATTTCTTGTCCATGAAGAGAGTGCCAGCATCAAATGATATTGTTATTTGCACACTCAGGATTCTGGGCTAGGATTAAGAGGAGCACAGATATATGTAAGATAAAGATAAGACAGCGGTGCAGAGGTTAAAAAAAAGTGGTTAGCTCTGCAGTATTAAAGATTAAGCAGCTATCATGGGAAAGACTAGTTAATTTATCAAAAGGAAGGAAAAACAGCAAGACCTTGAGACACTTTAGGTACCAACTCAAAAAAGAACATTGCTAAGTTTGAGTTGACAAAACATTTCACTTCCCCAATTTATGAAAACAAATTCTTTTTATATAATGTACTGTTCTGTCAGAGTAGCTGAAACTTTATTGACGTAGGTCTAATGGTCTTGATGTTTATCCCTTCCCCTAGACTGGCAATGAAACCCAGAGAACAATGTTGGTGTTGAACACTTTGCTACAAAATGTTAATGATAATTCAAAACAGAGCTGATTGTTCACTTATATGGTTATGATCAGAATCGTACTTGTGAATAACTAACTGAAACATACTACAACGTATTAGCTAAATGATAAGATACTTAACTACTTAATAACCTCTACATTACTAGAACCCACTCATAGATTACATGACAAGTTAATGTTACTAATTTACTCTAATTTACTAGATAATTAATTCACTTTACTAATTTGCTCTATTTCAAAATGCAATATTACTACAATTTTCTACCGAGTACAAAAAATGGTTTATCACTGATTCTTTATAAATACTCGAAAAAATCCACATTTATTTTGTGCAAAAAGATATAAAAACAAAAACATCCTGTACACAATGTACACAGGAAGGAATCTATGGTTATATGAGAAAACCTTGCCTTTTGCCTTAATTATCAATAACATTTGATGGAATTTCTGCATGAACATCGATAATATGTAAAAAAAATTGATTTGATAAGATTTACATGTAGTAAGAGGCATTATAAATGTCAGTGGAAGATGTTGCAAAAACGAGGTCAAACACTACAGTACTGTATTTATTTCACCCTGATTTATAAACCCCAGCTAATAATTTGAACCAACCCCTGAACATTCTGCATCAAAAACACGGAATTCCGTAATTCAAACCTTGTATGCTTCAGGTTATGTACTAACCAATAAAATGACCAGTAACAAATTTTCTTAACATTATTTAACAATTTTTGCTCGGTAATTTATATATTAGGATTCTTCGTACAAAAAGACAATATACAAAATGCAAGTTTATAAACACTCTTTACAGAGAATAATTATAATGACAGTTTATACAAAAATGCAATAATACAACCCTGAAACTACCAAACCTCTCAAAAAAACAGCCCAAAAAAGATAATTTAATACATGACTTGTACGCTATTTTAAATAAATGCAAAATGACTGTTGAATTAACAATATACTGTAAAATTCTGAAAATAAGCCCCTCCATGTATAAGCCCCTCCAAATATAAGCCCCCCAAGCAAGTAACGCAAAAACCCTCTGTTAAATCGCCCCTCCAAATATAAGCCCCCGGGGGCTTGTACTTCGAAAATTGCCCTCAAATACAAAATAAAACGAAGCAAAAATGGTAAATTTACTTCCAACTACAAGGCTAGCCCAATCGATTTTGAAATGCAAATTTCCCTCCATAGATAAGCCCTTCCGAATATAAGCCCCTACAAAAATAAGCCCCTCAAAAGGGCCTTTGAACAATATAAGCCCCAGGGCTTATTTTCGGAATTTTACAGTAATATGGCTTACAAAATAGCCTTGAATTTTAGCACCAGCATGAAAAACGTGTCCTATCATGACATGCCACAAGAATTTTATGGTACTTGCGTGGGGTGAAACTGCGCAGTTCTGATGACTGTGACAATTTGTTTTGATAATAATTCTATAAAGGGTCAATTTTGTCTTGGTGTGAGATTACAGCAGTTTGTTATTAACCCTTATAAATGGCCATAAAGTAGCTTTCTCTGACATTTCTGCCCTTGTAGCCAGTAGTTAGATCTAAATCCCCCAAAGAACTAGAGCGCTTCATCTGTAACATGATAGATTCAACAGACCTGCCGGGGCCTCGAGGCTTGTCACGCAACTTGCTCTCCAGCTTTGAGCCACGTAACACATTCACGTACATTGTGTACCTTTTGTACTGTGAAGAAACAACGAATATGGCGTTTTGAATGTTTGTTTCATTAATTGAAACCAACCATCAAATTTGAACATTAATAGAAAAGTGTGAATTAAGAAACAAAGGAGATATATCTGATATGATCTTGATCACCAGTTGTCAGATAGTGGATTTTTGAGTTTTTATAATTATTAGCAACTATTTTCTTTAGAACTGTGCTTTTCCCATTCAAACAGCTGGTGCTCTGTCATTTCAACTTACACGTATACACGTATACACGTATGGCTGGGGTCAATTTTCACAATATTAGAAATTAATAGTGGACAACAATTTAAAGGGAGGAAACACGCTCCCAACCAACTAGATGCTTGACCATTTGGCTATTTTCAAGATTATCATCAAGGAGTTGAACTAGGGCTTATAGGGAACATCTGTTCATTGAGGTGCCAAATAACAACTCAAGCCTCACCCCTCAGGGGGTTAAATGTCAGGGGGTGGTGGGGCGGGGGCTTCAACCTAGGTTTGAAATCAGGTGCCCTAATGTAAAACACTTAGCCACAATACATGTAATGATAACATATGTTTTCCCATTCTGATGGTCCATTAAGAAACTGGAATTTGAGACTGATCATTTTGAGAGCTGATCTTAGCTATACAGTGTACTTAATTACCTCATACTCCAGGAACTCATGCTTCTCCTGCCATTCCTGAAACAAGGTATATAAGCAAATATGCATTCAGATAATTGCAAAGGCTATTATATCTTCTTCTACACTGAATTTTAACAGTTACACCTATTCCAAAGCTTGGCCAGTGAAAGAATTCTAGAAATATTCACTGAGTGCTCACGACCAGTTTTTGATACTCTTGCAGCCTGTTTCTTAAAATATATACAGCTGTTTTGAGAAAGGTTGTCGTAAAAATGTGCATGCGCCACAATCCAGAAAGGTAGTATGGGATATGATCAATACACTGTTCCTGACACTGTAGCTGTCGATCCTACTTTGTTGCTCTCCTTCAGCATTCAGAAACATATGTCCATGGCCTCTAATGCCGTTCTTTCAAATTTCTTTGACTAACAGTGAACTCAAAACCACCCACAATACCTTTCAGGATTGTCACGTGCACTTCTTCCGACAACCATTCTCGGAATAGCTGCTTTATCTCAGAGGTGCGAAAAGTGGATCCTCTGTAATTAGTCTAACTAAGAAATGAATCACCTCTAGTTCTCTGACTGAACCACCTGTGGGTTTACTTTGTAAACTTTCAATTAATTGTCCCTCAGCTTCTGAACTCTACAAAACAAACAAATTATCTTGACAGTTACCATTTAACAGTATTCAAAACAGAGTTAACTGAATTCAAACAGAGTACATTAATAGCATATCTTTGATTCACAGTATATGCTGATTCAACAACTCACCTTCTTCTCATGATGTTCCAGTTGTTTGGCCTGTTGAATTGAATAAGAGTGGTTTACAAAATAAAGAAATTACCTTTAACATCAAGTAAAGTGGAAGGTTAAAATAAAATGTGCTTTTATGCTGTGTGCGCTTTGCCCATGATCAGTCATCACCTTCAATCTCTAACTGTATCATCCTTCATCATAAATTAAAATTAAACTGAACTTCGTAGTGTATCAAGTGCTTGATGGCTGCTTGATAGGGGTGGCAACAACATGAAAATCTTGTTAGGTTAGCCAAAAGGTGGTAGTATTTTTAAAACAGAGGTTACAATATTCTTTTCTACAGTTATTTTGCGACTTTAATTACTGGCTGCTCAATGGAAGTTTAACTATAGAAGATTTTAAAGCTAGAATTCACTAGCCTGATAACAAAATCCACTAGCCCAGGGCTATCGGACACTACTTTCTTTGTACGCTGGAATATCACATTTTTTGCCTTTTAGGGGTTGGAAGTCTGGAACAACCTGACTATTGGTCCGGCCCTAGAGATCAAACCCATGATCTCACCATTCTGCAGTCAAGAGCTCTATTGACTGAGCTAATCCTGGCACAGTCAAACAAAAAGGTGCAGAAAAAACAAAGGATGACACTTACAAGTGGCATCTGAGAGCGAGAAAAAGGAAGAACAGGCCGCTGAAACCTCTTGCTACAAAAAAGCAAACATAAAACAAATGAAGATACATT
This sequence comes from Porites australiensis, assembly GCA_022179025.1. Taxonomy (NCBI): domain Eukaryota; kingdom Metazoa; phylum Cnidaria; class Anthozoa; order Scleractinia; family Poritidae; genus Porites; species Porites australiensis. Next base: position 95,961 of record BOPM01001042.1, on the reverse strand, counting down.
AATTCCCTAGCTTCAAGAATGCTCCAGTGTGACCTGAGATTAATAACGATCACAAAATGTATTGACCAGAGACAATGTCTCAAAACATTTTTTCAAGATTTGAAAAGGTCTGGGTAAAACCAAAGTTCACCTAAGAGTCACTGTAACTAGCAAAAAAAACTATCTCACATTATTAATTTGAAGAGGGGTGGATCGGATATGACATCTCCAGAATTGATAAACCTGTCAGCCTCGAAGTATTCCCAACTACTTGAAGACACTTTCCACATCAAATTGGAACATGGATTTGTTAGTTTTTCAGGAGAAGGGACAACCTGCTGTGGGTATACCCAGAGAAAAACCTCTATGACTAGAAAAGGGAGCCAGCCACAAACTCAACCGCCCCACACGAGGTCAATGCCAGAACTCAAACCTGAACCACATATATGGGTGGCAAGCAAGTGCTCTAACCACTGTGCCATCCCTAGCTCCCCAAATTCAACCCTCCAAGCTGCGACCATTTTAGGCGCCATGGCAACTAAAATTTTGATTCTGGCGACTTGATTTGGAAAATAGTCGCCAAGTTGGCGACCAGAGAAAACTGATACTTGAAGAAACGACATGGATGTTACTGTTACTATGCTGTTTGGAAACATTGTTTTGGCTGAACAATACCATTCTTCAGCCCACATTAATTCTTAACCAATTATTAAAACTTTAATTATTGATATATATTTTGGTGCCTAAATAATCCTTTGGCGACTAAACCTAAAGAGTTGGTCACCAACTAGCCACCAGAGGAACAATTTAACTTGGAGGGTTGAAATTATATTAATGATAATAGAAAACGAATTACATTGAGTACAGTAGTTAATGCCATTATTGACATGATGTTAAATAACTATGTAAGGTCAAGTAATTAAGTCATAACTATGTATGTATTACATACCAAGAACCAATAGGAGCTGGTAGGGGAGGTGATGAGTATGTGGCAGCTACAAGATTTATGGCCTCAATCCATGCATTCATTTCCTTTTGATTTCTGCAAAAACAATCAAATGAACAAACAACATCTTGTCAAGGAATTTACTACAAGAAAAGGCTTCATACTCTATACTGGTCTAAATCAAATTAGTTTATTTTTATAACCATAAGAAATCTAGTTACCTGTCTAGGTGGATAAGCTACCTAATAATTCTTATCTAGTCTTCTACACGTTTCCAGAGAACTTGACAGCAGCCAGTACATTACTGCCAAAGAAGGGATGATTCTCCAGCAACTAAACTCCTGTATTTACTTGAATAACTGCCGCCACACTTATCAAATTTGTCATGCCTCAAATGCGGCACTTATTTGAGGGTGGTGCTTTCTTGAGGGCAGCCTTTATTTGAAAGTTGAACACAGCAAAGAGTTGTATTAACAATGGTTTAAACTAACAGAATTAACATCTTTTGATTATATCAGGGCCAAGGTGCTTATTCGAGGACGGCCCTTAATCTGCGGTATTTGAGTAAACATACTGTATGGAAAACACATACCACTTCATGACACTGAGGTAACTGCTACAGATTACTTACGCTGCTTGAAAGAGGAACTCCCTCCAATCTGAAGTGACAAATCTAAATACAAAGGGTTTCTTGACATAATCTGTAGCTCGACTAGCCAAAGCATGGTGAACTCCTAAACAGTTCCTTGTTCGTTCTGGAGTGGTAACTTCATCTGACTGGAAGGAGTGCAAAAGTAATAATGAAAGATTTATGGTCTTTTCCAGAAAAGGTATAATAACTGAAAAGCAATGATATTATTACTTTAAATTATTATTGTGTCATTCATTGAGATGGCAAAAAGATGAAAAGAGACAGAAAAAAAACATACCCAGAGAGAAACAAATTTGATCACTTTCAAAAGCTTGTAATGTTGAGAAGGAGATCCATGCATTGGGGGCCCAGCCAAAGAGGCCACATCTAAATTCCCCACTCCATTCGGCTTGAATTTATTAACATATTAATTTTAATATAAATGTACATTTCAAAAACGTTTTTAACTGTTAGAGGATATGGAGCATATGACTCCCATTATTTGAATTTCTTGATCTACACATGATGAAATAAGAGAAAGGCACTGTTCCTAAGACTTCATTAGTACCTTGTGGAGAAAAAGTATCATTCCTTTCAATGTGCCAATAAAAGGCATCCATTTTCTTTTCCAAGCTGAGGCTAAATGAAAAACAGGTATATTATCAGATCTCTACTTTTAAAATCAGTTTTAAAAAAACAGACATATATAAAAAAATCCCTTTGAATCACTGACAGTGTGCATGCAATTTGGGTGTTTAAGTTTTAATTTCTCTATTATCATAAAATATTGGGTTGCCTGTGGTCTCAGTTTTTTTTGTGTCTTTACATGTACATGTAATTTGGAAGAAGGAGAAATCTAACACCAGGAAGCTCAAAAACAATTCTGAGCTCCAGGTGAAGATCACACTCATGACCCCCTGAACTGAACTACTGGAGGCTCTATGCCAAGTATGGTCGAAATTTAATTAATACTATTAATAAAGATCTCACTTGGAGGTCAGGTTTAAGGGAAAACATGACCACTGGACTGTTAAGCAGGTATTATAATTATTTAACACTACAATCATAAACTCACTCTTCCTCCCCTCTGAATCTATGGTGACCTTTCTGTAGAGTAGACCCTCTTTGTAAACCTTGTCACTATCACTTGCTTGAATCTATGATCCCACATGAATCATTATAATTATTTTTAAAATATTACAATAATATTACAATAAAAATATGTCAATGATTCTAGAATATTACAATTATATGACTACATTTTAGACCATCATCATAATTATTGAAATCCAAACTAATTTTCTCTAAACTGATGAACTGCTCAATTTCTTCATCTTTAGAATATTACACTTTTTTTTTCTTTGCCAGCTTAGTTGACGGAACCAGATTTATGGGTTTCCATTGATAGAATTGATAGAATCAAGTATGCAGAACCACGAAAGTTAAAATTTTAGGTGTCACATAAACAAAGTTGTCACTAAGAGAGGAACAAATGCAGACCAAAAGAACAAGCATGCTTGAAATTATTTGCATCCCCTGTGTCAATGACTGAACAAACATTGTCAGTTATGAGGTGGTGGTGCTCATGGGATGGTTACAGGAGGGGTTGCACCAAAATATAAATTTGTTGTTGTGAAATTTCACTGCAGCTATGTCATTAGAATTAAATATTATTGAGAAATCTCAGAAAGTATACAACGTTGTTATGACACATAAACAATCAAACTGATCTGAGTTCTGTGATTATAATAATAAACACTATGTGCATTTACCTCCACAAATGGATTGCCTAAAGAGCTTCCCTAGAAATGTAAAAATAACACATAATTTTATACAATGTAATTAGAAAATGAGATAACAGCCAGAAAAAAAGATTTCACAAAAAATACAACATTACATGTAACCTGTTCAACAATGCAAGTGCTGATACTTCCTCAACTGTACAGTTGCGATAGATACCCAGAAAATATCACTTCCAAAGAGCTGATTAAATTTTATTTAATAATCTAATACAGTTTAAACCTTTGCTTACGAACACCAACTCCTACACAACTCCTGTAAGGAGACAATTCCCTTAGGTGGATGACTCATGTGAACAAACACAAAGTAACAGTCCCACTGACATACACACAAACCTTGCCTTTTTAACCTGTTCTGAAAGGTTAGACTGAATTACTATCATTATAATTTAACTAACACCATTCATAATTTGTACACAAAAGAAGAATAGAGAGATGAATTAGCACGAGTTCTCTGATATCAGGCCCTGAAGAGCTTCATCGACCTAGCACATCTCTATCCACTGAACAAAAAGTGCATTAACAATTTATTCAAGTTACCTTTGACCCATTTGGCGTGAGAGATCTCTTGGAAGGTGTTGGTGTTGGTGTTTTTTCTTTAACACTAAAAGCAAATTAAAAACCAAACAAATTTACATTTTTGCATCCCCACTTACATAGATTGAGGGTCTACTGGAACACTGTACTAGATAATCAAAGGGTCAGTTTATCATCAAAATTCATCAAAAATTCCTCTCTCCACTTACAGATCTCAAAAAGCGAGAATGAAAAGAAACTCTAGGGACACTTGCACTTTTATAGACCACTAAAACACCTCCACATGTACTGCAGTACCATTGGACGAGATACCACTGACCACTTTTTAAAACATTTTGACAGAAAAAATGAAAATTAATTATTATTATTATCTGTTTTCCTACAGTAAGCAGTGCCACTTTTTTATTCTTTTGACTTGACACTACTTACCCAAATCCTTCCAATGGCTTACTTTTAATTTCTTGATAAATTCCCTGAAAAATCACGGAGCACACCACTGTTAACTCCTTTCTTTCAATTCAAACTAGGGGCAGTAATTTGCTTTTGGTTGCGAGGAAGTCCACTTGAGATAAAATTAATGATAGTTTACCTGTTTACAAGTGCACTTCAGTAAGGTAGTTACTGTTCAAGTGATAGAAAACATTTCCTGCGTTTGCATAGCCTGATAAAAACACAAAAGCCAGGGGTTGGGAGAATTCTCCCAACCCCTGGAGTGTTTACATCAGGCTATATATGCAAATACAAGAAAAAAGTTCTCTATTGCTTTTATAAATTAACTCTCCCGAGAAAAAATGCAAAACTCTTTGTTTTGGCACTGATTAAAACTGATTAAAAAGAGAAATTCTTACCAGTCGTGAAGCCTTGTACATGTATATGAAGTTTCACATGCATATAATCAGTTGTTGTTTTGCATAAAAGATGCTGTCCAAAATACGGATTTTTCTTGCTTAAAATGTCAGCTTAAGTGAGAAGGAAATTGACACACCATGTTTGTAAAAGACTGTCCAAGTTTTGGCCGATGAAGGATAGGTAAAAACGTAAACTTGTTGAGTTTTCAACTCAAAAACTTTTTCAAATTCGTGCCTGGAACTTAACAGCAAGCTAGATCTGCACATTTAACATTATGTACCTACATGTACAGCATAAATTATAAATCAAGAGACCATACACACAATGAATTAAAGTTCTGAGAAGTGATAAGTTCCTTTTAAATAGAGCAACACCTATTTAGGTTATACGTATGACTTGAACAAAATTCCGTTTCTTACATGCAGGTGTTCTTATGCAATTTAATCCTTTAATATATTGTGCATACCTTGAGCAAATCTTTGGGAAAATCCTTTCCATCACATAATCCTGTTAAATTTTCTATGAACTGAGCTTGAGTCATCTTTTTATGAAGATTCTTCCAAATTAAAAACAAAGGAAAAAGAGTTATTAAGTTCAGTTGGAAAAAAATAACAACAACAGACAAAAAAGGAAAGAAATAAGGTCCTAAATGAAATCTGAGCTAATATCAAATTTTCAATTTGATTCAGAAGCGTTGAAAAGACAAACTGGAGGGTTTTCATGGTTAGTCTATTGAAAATCACTTGGAACTTCATTTCCAGGCACCACCAAGGAAATACTCTTAAAAGAGTTGCCACAAAACTTCTCTCAACCATACTGTTAGTATTTCAGTGTAACTAAGCCAACCAACTTTTTCCTGATGCTTTGCACTTTTTTACTGGACTTCTTTCTAAGCAGCAGAGTTGATATCTTTATAGAAAACATGAAAGATGAGAACTAGGTGTTTGTACTTTGATAAAAATACACTTCGGTTGGAGACCACTATATGTATCTCATACTTCAGCTCAATCAATGTGATAGCACTGCATGGTCAGGTTACTCCTTTGGGTTAAGCATTATTATTTTATTCACGCACCAACAAAAAATCACCTAAGGAGACCCATAAGCTGGTGATCAGGTTTGCAGTATAAAACCCAGTCACTTACCTCGCCATGAAGGTCAGAGTTGAGTAAAAGAATAGCACACACTAATGTATGAGTAGCATCTAAATAGAAAAAAAGAACTTTCATAAGGGTTAAATTGGAGTTTTTGGTATAGATCAACACCCTTATATACAGTTAGTGTATCACGACTTTTTATGAGTAAAGTGACAGTAAGTTAACATGGTCGTTTGAATGACAAGTAAGCTTAAACAAGGAAATTAAGGAGTTTAAGATGTTACAACAATGAAGGAAACAAGATCTTCAAAAAGGCAGTATTTTTAATTATTTTAATAACAAAACAACAAATTTGCATGCGCAGCCCACTTTTTGGTACACATCTTTGCCTTCACTGCACAAGTAAAGTACGACATGAAATTGCCTCATTTCACATTTTATGGAGGTCATAAACTACAACTTGGGTGTGGTTTTTAGGAATTTCATCACTCCTGGACAATTTGCCTACATTTGACAAAGTGATTTAGGTGTTCGAAACATTGCAATAAAGGTTAAAAGAATGAAAAACCAATTTTAAGAGGCATTCTTGCCACATTTGCCATCATGGTATCCCCTATCAGTTCTCCATGATAGACAGTCTGTCAACACTGGCACGTACTGATTTAACATGGAAAAATGTCGCCAGTCTCTTTAAAGATGAGTCAAGAAAGTGGTTGAAGAGGACCAATGCTATATGTCCAATTTAGGAAGTTACCCTTCTTATGGAGGTCTCCATCTTATAGACTGAGGTATCTGGTAATAAAGACTTGACTGTAATAATAATATTTATTTTAGATAAATTGTATTAAGTTGGAGTGAAGAAACAAACATAAACTGTTGTTTCTTGCAGGAAATTGAACCGTTAGAGCTGTTACACATCACAGTACAATGTTAAAAAAAATGCACTCGAGCAAATTTTTTAATCCAAAATCGATCTGTAAAGAGATGCCAAACATTTTCAGATTGAAAAATGCCTCACTTTTCAAGTGCTCAAAAAGATTACAACTAAAAAACATGTTTGGGTTGGCATGAGGATATATTTCATTACCTTCTGATCCATAATCTGGATTATTGCACTCTTGATATCTCTTGGAAAAGGGGATCAAGATTCTTTCTCTCTCCTGGGTCTCGCCACTCAAATGAAAGGCTTTGAGGAATTTCTGTAGTGACTGTGTAATGGTTTCACTACCAAAGTCAAAGAACTTGAGGTATTCCACGGCCACCAATTTCCCATATGGAGTACTGAAAAAAGTTGCAATATTAGTTACATGCATTACTTAAATGTTTCAGGTAAATAGTTGACTCCCATCTACTATCTTGACAGGGACTAATACTGCGACTGACATTAAACCTGTTTGAAGTGTTTTATTTAATGTTTTTCTTTTCTTCAATCTTTTTAACCCTGTATTCTGTAAGTACCAAGAATGACTATCTAGAGAAAAAGTTATTATGACAATATTATTCCTACAATGATCAACATTTAAAGAGAAAAATGTTTTGATCATTAATCAAATTACAGTACATTTTGTAGAACCCCGATAACTCAAACTCTGAAGGGAAACAAAAACCTGTTCAAGTTATCAGGGTAAATTTCAGTGAAATTTTGATCAAGGGAAAGGAAATTTAGTTCGAGTTAGCGGGGAATTTGAGTTATCGACGTTCTACTGTATCTCAACTAATTCTTGAGATCTAAGCACAGATAATTTGTATGTGGATATTGCCCAGGGCTTGAACGGCTAAAGAAATAGTTCCTGGTTAAAGTACGGAGGGGACCAACTCTAAAAGAGAGAGAGGAGGAGGAGGACTGCATGTGTGTACATATCCGCAAATCATTGACATAATCTTGCAGCCAAAAATAAAATGACCGTACGTCACCACTTTTAATTTCCTTGTGTGCCAAGGAAACAGCAGCTCCTTGACCATGATCCAGTATCTCTGGACATGGTCTCTGGCAAATTTTCTATCCACTGACACCTTTAACCCTTAATCTCCAATATCCACATAGAATGAGCAAAGAGCTAAGTAAACATGTATGGAATCTTAAAGACAGTAACATAAACTTCCAGATCATCTGGAAGATTTTGAAGCAGCCTATCACCTACAACCCCTCTTTCAAACGGTGTAATTTATGTCTGTGGGAGAAATATTTTACAATCTGTAAGCCCCATCTAGCCACTCTTAACAAGCACAATGAGCTGGTATCTTCTTGTAGACATGCTAGCAAATTTCTGTTGAAAATTTTCAAGTCCTCTTCTGTTACACAATAGAATCCATAGAAACAGCGTTGTATCCGTAGCATATGTAAACGCATTTTAAAATTTCAGTTTTAATCAGCATACTGTTGTAATCTACCTTAAGGCTATTTTATCTAAAAATTAAGTGCTACACCATGATATAGAAAAGAAACTGTATATAGTAATAAAATGTTAATCTCCAATATCCACATAGAAATTCTCCAAACTTGTCTCCATAAATTTCCATAAGGGAATTTGACAAAAGATCATTGCATTTGCCCTTCGGCAATCATTTCATCAACTCCCATAATCATTTCTATTGATTATGTATGGGGTGATGTTGTGAGGAGAAAATTGATGTTGGTTCCTATGGGACTTACAGGGTTAAATAACGAGTCTGAGCAATGCGTATGCAGGATCTGCATGTTAGTACATTTCTGTACTGTACCTGAGTAATGAAGATTTCAATCTGGTTCAGTTAAAAAAACGAGGTACTAATACTTACTTTTTACTGAGTTCTGGTGAAACTTCATCTCTGTCAAATCCTTCCAGGTTGAACAATCTCTGTGCTAGGGCACTTGGAGTTTCATAAAGTAAGTCATTAAACTGTCTACCGGCAGAATCAGGAGGTAAAAAGAAATCAGTTTTAAGGGTGCCATTTAAAACAGAACTAGATTCCTTGGAAGGCTCGTTATTCTTGGATAAATGATAACCACTATTTCCATGCATTTGTGCAGGTTTGTGATTTAAATTTCCATTGACTTTATGTGATGATTGTGCAGTTCTTTGCGAGGGTAATCCAAATGGCGAAGTTTCCAATGTCCGATGTGCAGAATAAGGTGTGCCGGGAAGACTGCTTCCACCAGATGAATAATTCCTTATATGTCCACATTTTTTACATTTTAAATACTTACTTGCCTGAGTTGTTTCGGCTGATGAGTTATGGTCTAAATCTCTAGAAAAATCTATGGGTTGTCCACAGTTTACACAATTCTTTGGTAAAGACTCCTGGCTACTTCTTTTTCCGCCATTATCTGGCCAACTATCTCTTTTATAATTTTCAGGTCTGGTTATTTTATCTGTCCTACTTGAAGAAGAGTTGTTATCTACTGGAAAGTCTGTTATTACCCTTTCCACAATCTCATCTTTTCTTCTCACAAATATTCCATCAACGCCTTGGTCAACTCCTAAAAGGCTCCACCTGCCTACAGCTCTAACATCTTCAGAGCTAGTGCTATTTCCCTTGTGCATGTTTCTATCTTCTTTCTGTCTGCTCCCTTTTCTTGGAAGTTGATCAGTGTAGGCACGTCCTCGTGGGTGATTTGGTGCAGAAGCTGATCGTTTTACTCTTGCTTGACAAATTGCAAGTTTAGGATCAGCCACTGCAAATTGTCTGAGGTAAGGTCTGGCACGCTCCCTTGTACCAGGGTCTGTTGAACAATTTCAAGAAAACGATTATTCTCTAGGCATTCATTTCAAAATCTGATTATCATTTTCAAAATGTAACATTATAGTCTTTCAAAAAGGCAAAAAAAATGACCTGAACAAGGAGTCGTACAATGTATACAACAAGTCATCAAGTTTTGAAAAAGGCATGGCACGGTTTTTTAAGGAGAAGTGAATGATGTTGGGTAATTCTGAAGGACAACTCTCCCAAAAAACTGTTGGTTAACTGTTGTCCGACACTCAGCTGCCAAACAGTCAACAGACAGCTGTCAAACAACCAAAGGATCACCAACAAACAAATGGCTGGAAATTGCGAGTGGTTTTAAGTAATAATTTGGGCAACCTGCCAACTGACAAGAGGCCAACAATGTCAGTTACCTCAGTATAGTGATATGAACCCTGTTTTACAAGACAGTTGAGGTTTCTGTCAAGCCAAGGCAACAAACGAAAATTCCAATAACATTATGTAGACACACAGTTACCATTAACTATGAGAATCTGTGAGACTTGTGGTCTCTGTAACTGTTCTATACACTGTGAAGAACAAGTGAGACTAACACAAGTACATGTAATAGTTACAAAACTACAAATTTAAACTCAATGCTATCTAACAACAATGTAGACCAAAGACAATAATATATCTTTTCACAATCAAGGGAAAATAAAAATATATATCTTTTGACAATCAGGTTCAAACATACATAACAATAATAATATTACAAATACCTATTTCAAACAAACAAAGATGGTAGATATAGTCAGCAGCTGTAAGAAATGACATGAAAACCAGTCTTCTTTAGCAAAATGATAACAAATTATGTCATCAGCTTCACAATTGATATGTCCAAAACAATTAATGTTTTTAGAAAGTCAACATTAATTAGTCAAGTGTTACCATTTATTCTTTTTCCACTCATTGACTTCCAAAAATGTTAACACAATGAATGAAAATCCTGTGTCTTTGTCTATTTTTCTTTGCAAAAATTTAATTGATATGCAAAGGAAAAGAATCAAGTCTTTCATGCACCCACTCAGTGAAAGTTAGAAAACTGTCGTAAAAATGCAATAGTAACAGGGACCCAGTTGCTCAGAAGGTGGATAATGCTATCCACTGTTTAAATCTCCATCCAGTTGATAACAAAAATTGGTTCTCCAAATGCTTATCCGCTGGATAGTGATTTATCCAGTGGATAGGAATATTCAACTTTCCAACAACAGGGATTGACCTGAAGAACGGAATGAAAGTATATGCTACTTGGCTGTACTGCCATTTTAGGAATAAAAATCTCTGCTCCTTTATATTGTCTCTCACACTGAACTTTCTCTGGCCACAAGAGATCAGTACTGGAAACATGAACAGCATTTATCCACTGTACAAACCTCTATCCCTTGAATAGCACAATCAGGGCTGTCATTAAGAGACAGGGGCCGGAGATTTCCCCTGGCTACTTTCACAGGAAAGTAGAAGAAAAATAGAACCAAAAGAAATCCCTAGCTGTTTGATTCCCTGCCTACTTGTTTTATTTATCAGGCAACTTGAAATCTTGGTGACAGCCCTAACAATTTTGGATTGTTCTAGCATTTATTAACCACAAGATAGTAAAACCTTTTCTGGTACATAGTGCTATCTAACCTTCTTACAGTTATTGTTAGGTGATCAATAAAATACTACATGTACAAGTATGTAGAAACATCCAGTACCCTGCATATATATATACTCAGTGCTACTTAATACCTAGCAGTTGACAACTGGCACAGTTGAAACTAGTACACTAAAATGCACATAATGTTTATAATGGGACATTCAAAAGCTTTTCACTCATACTTTCAAATGCAGGTTTTCACAGTTTTCAGTTAAGTTACTTGCTGGAAAAAAGGATAGTTCTCACTTTTGAGTCTCAGAATCAAATAACAGGAGCACCAAGCATTTCACATATATATACATGTATTTACTACAGGAAGCAATGATACTGCAATTTTTAAAAAATATTTGCCCATCACCTCAGGAAACCCATTGTATATCAAGCGACCATAACTACAGAAGACAGCAAACCTTAACCTTACATTGAACTAACTGAAAACACTTCTAAGACGCACACGCAAACAACAAAACATCATTTAACAAACCTAGCAAAAGAATGAGCAAAGAGCTAAGTAAACATGTATGGAATCTTAAAGACAGTAACATAAACTTCCAGATCATCTGGAAGATTTTGAAGCAGCCTATCACCTACAACCCCTCTTTCAAACGGTGTAATTTATGTCTGTGGGAGAAATATTTTACAATCTGTAAGCCCCATCTAGCCACTCTTAACAAGCACAATGAGCTGGTATCTTCTTGTAGACATGCTAGCAAATTTCTGTTGAAAATTTTCAAGTCCTCTTCTGTTACACAATAGAATCCATAGAAACAGCGTTGTATCCGTAGCACATGTAAACGCATTTTAAAATTTCAGTTTTAATCAGCATACTGTTGTAATCTACACTAAGGCTATTTTATGTAAAAATTAAGTGCTACACCATGATATAGAAAAGAAACTGTATATAGTAATAAAATGTCTACTCAAATCTTCAGTTGATAAAACATTGTATTTCGGGTATTCTTGCTCTGGTCCTTCTATTAAGCACTCTGACAGCAGTTCTGCATCCGCTGAAATCAGGCATAATAATATATGTACATATGATTTGATGTTTAGTTTTAGTCTGTCTTTTTATAAAAGGCTTAAAACGGTACAAAATGGAAAAGCATTTGTGAAATTAACATACATTTGCAATAATCATGTTCCTACCTTGTCAAAAGCATACATATTACAGGCAGTTAAATGTCTCTCAGATGATAATTTATAACAGATTTTAAGGCACTTCACATGAGATTAGCAATTGTGTCTTTGTCCATGTGATGTTTTTAGCATAACAAGAGCAGCAGGAACAATTAAGACCATCACAAGCTATATTTACAGTGCACACACAAAAGACAATGAAAACACTATCTTTAGGTTATATCTTAAGGAAAAACATGAATTCACTATTAGCTTGACCTCTGAAACACACTCAGTATTATCAAATAACTGAAATGGATACAACTCAAATGTCTTAAATCTTTCAAGCTAGGTTACTGCTCAGAGATTGGAACTTTGAAACTACATGTACTCTAGGATGAAAAGGTTTAAGAATACTGCTTTGGAAATCATACAGATGTACCTGCAAATTAAAGCTATAGAGCAGACAAAGCCTTGGAGTAGCCAGCCATGTCAATATAGCGTACAGCGAAAAAAGCAATAATTAGCCTCAGTTTCCATAAGAGGTAGATTAATTGGGTGCAACTCATAATTAATTTTTCTACTGTATATTGGCATCAAACTTGAATACAATACCCACAGTCAAATTTTGAACAATATTGCATGTTTCTAACTTGAGTCCAAAACCTCACAGTGAACATAATTTCTGAATGAAGGCTTTCAACTGTGGTAATTTCAGTTTTCTTGAGTAGAACCTTTTTAATATTACATTGGCTACACAGTCAGCTGTAAGTCTTGAAAAGTAAGGAAGTGGTTGTGTTGTTAACAATCAGCCATATAAATGAAACGCATGACCATACATGTATCTAATCTCCTAGCACAGAAGAAAGATTACTCAATGCATGTTATAGGCAGCAAAATATTAGCCAAGACAAAACCATAACACCCTGAGAAGCCATTGTGGCTTACAGCACGAGTATAAAAACGAAGAGAATTGTCATCAAGGAAGAAATTAGTTGATCTATATGTTGCAAAAAATCATACCTTTCCATGGTTGTTCAAAACTACATTCCTATTCCTCCTCACTCAAGCACGCAATATAATATAACAGGATTCAAATTTCACATCCTAGTTTTACAAGGTCATGACATTATAGGTTTGGTTTCAAACAGGATGCTCTTGTGGAAAGTCTCGGCATCCCGCTAGAAGCTTCAGCTTTGAGCCAAGGGTGATAAAGATATGCCTTCATGCATTAAATAATGCTTTACCGTCACTCACAAATGTTTTGGCATCTCATCAAAAAGCAATGACATCACTATTAATTATGCAGTCAGACTTTTGCCCTTCACCTTCTTAAAAATTAATGTTAAATAAAAGTTTAGCAGGTAATTTATTAATATAAATTGAAAAATTGAACATTGCTGATACAATTTTCTACTTTTTTTTTTCCTGAAAGGACAGAAAAGAGTTGAAAACATAGCTCCCATATAAGAAAAAACTCAGATAAGTTTGATTTGTAATAGTCTCTGAAGTAAAGAGAAGAAATTCTTGCTTTTAGCAGAGGACAAGAAACTTGAGGCAGACCTTACATTACCACTAGTACAGAAAAAAATTACTATCAATTCAACATTTAAGATCTGAAATGTCAATATAAATATAAATAGTCATTATAATATTTTCATATAAATAATTATGTTGACTAACAGTACTCATATTGTACAATTCAATATCCTCAAGAATCAAGTGACACCTGTATAATACACTGTAATGTGATTTATATTTTGCTGTTGAACAGTTGAACAAAATATACAATATCTCGCTCAACCATCAAATATTGAATTTTGAAAAAACTAACAATGAAATTTAACATGCCTACACTAAATACTGCTCAGTGGTCTAGTATATTACCTGAGAATGTGTAGCTTTTTTCTCATATAGTTGGTTAGATTTTCAAGAAAAAAAAATTAGTCCTAAGTTTATTATAAATACAGTGCAGTTATAAACACAACCTTAATATAATGCACAGAAGACAAACAGTTTTTAAAAGTAACAAAATGCATGACTTTAACAATAGTCAAAGTTAAGCACTCCCAAAGCTACAGGAAATGAGTCAAATTCCTTTATCTTACCATCCCTCAGTCGGATTCTTAAGTTGTCCTGTGTTTGGCGGATGATTTCCACAACTTAAAAGAAAAGAGGTTTCCTGTCAGCATAAAATATTTTACTTCACAAATGGATAATAAACATATGTTTTTTTATACGAATATACAAGTTAATCTCATGGTCCCCATATTCTGAATTAAATAGGAGTTTCAAAAACGATGACCCTAATAATTTAATGTGATACATTTTGGGAGTACAATTTAGGAATCTCACCAACATATGTGGAGGAAGTCGCAGATAAGACTGAAAGGCGTCCAAAATGATAAGTGAAAAAAGAAGAAGAAATTATCCTTCTTTTTTTGACCTATGCCTTGTACAAGAGAGCATACATTGTACAGAAATACCAATAAAATAAAGTTTATTTTTATTATGTGGCTACAATATTATGCACACTCTGACTGGGCATTACTTTCTTTTAATGACCAGGAATTACTAGCTAGATGTCCAAGGCATATACAATCTGTGTTTAACTTGATGGTGGACATCCTTAAGGCCGCGCCGACACCTTTGTTATGGTCAATTAAAAACTGTCAAAAAGGGTATCCGCTGACCAGTGTCACCTGACTGTATCGCGAGGCAAGTGTACAACTCATTGAGGTGACAAGTTTTTTAAAGTAATCTGCTGACGAGTTGTTGGTTTTAATTGATTGCAGGCTCAGGTCCATAATGAAAAGGCCATGTAATAAATAACTTACTAACCTCGTCCATTCACTCATTACAGGGAAATCTCAGACCTGGGACTTGATCGCTCAGTCAATACATCAAGGCCTCAGTCTGAGATTTCCCTGTAATGACTGAACGGATGAGGTTAATAAGTGGTACAGGGTTGTCATTAAGAGCTGGGGGCCGGGGATTCTCCCCGCCTACTAAGAGAGTGGCCCCCGGCTACTTTTATTGGAAAATAGAAGAAAAATAGAACCAAAAGAAATCCCTAGCTGTTTGATTCCCCGCCTACCTGTTGTATTTACCCGGCAACTTGAAATCTTAGTGACAACCCTGTGGTACAATAATATTGTATGTATATTGCACATTCGAATACATTGGCTGTTGCCAGAAACAAACTTGGCTGACATGTAAAAAGGAAAATAATATAAAAGAGAAAACATTCCATCAGCTTTGACAAAACTAGAAGTCCCCAAAACATGAATGCACAAGACACTGCTTTGAAGTGAGACCATATAAACAAACTACATGCAAACTGAATTACTGAAACTTGAATTCAAGCTTGTTTTTTGGGGAAACAGGTCAAACATTCTGCTTGCCCTTAACCGCTTCTTGCTCATCTTAGTTATAGAATTTGTTGTTGATGACTTGCCTGGATTCTAGCCCAATAGACAAGAAAACTTTAAAAGTTACTCGAATTGCCCAGCAAGACAATATACTTGTCTGAGACCTGAGACCTGTAACTATAACTTGCTTACCTTGATTTGTGGAGAAATGAGTAATAGGTTGACCGTTGACCTCTAAAATAACGTCACCAGCAAAAACCTGAAGTTACATGTAAAAAACTGTTAGCATGTTAAATTACTTCTGATCATTATTATACATTACAGCACCAGGATACACACAGTCTTGTATAACAATATGATACTTTTTTAAGTGACACAGAACTGTCAAACTTATCCTTTGAAGTCAGTTTGATTGGCTCCCTCTTGACACGAATCTTGGAGTCACGAGAGGGACTTAGGGTCACGTTTACTGCAAACAGCAAACATGAATTTGCACCATGTGACCAAGTTTTCCTTTCCTTTCCTTTCACTGTTAATTACTTCTACCAAATGATTAGAAGTTTCACACAAGCTTTATTCATAAGAATTGTTTTGGACTGTTTTCATCTGCTCATTTTCCACCTCAAGAAATTCTCAACTTGAATCTGACATTTGCCATTTGCAGAAAACGTGATTCTAAATCTCTGCTATTCTTCAAAAGTTAACGTGGGGTCAGTCTTCATACTAGTACCTAAATGAGGTCTTAAATAAAAATACCACTAGGAGAGCCATTGACCAGAGAAGTTAGCACATTCAAAGAGTATTCTTTCACTAGGATTCTACTCTAACAGTTTTTAGACATTTGACTGACAGAAAATTAAGTTCTGCTAGACAAGTTCTAAGCTGGATCTCAAGGAAAATCTATCAATACAAATTCATACCCTTTGCATGAAATACATGTATGCCAAAATTAGTAAACCCCAAATCCTCACATTCCTTTCGTTTAGCCTACATGTACATATTGCAGTAGTGATGAGAACTTATTCTAACATCACAACAGTTGAGTTTGAGTGATCTATCCTTATTTGTAATGCCTCTCTCAGTGGTCAAACATTACACACATTAATTTTGACCTGCTGTTAGTCTCTTGCCCCACTACTGAAAGTACTCATCCCAAACTGACATGATTAATTGTTGAAAAGGACCCAAATTTATTTTGGGAGTACTGACTTCCAGAAAAAAAGACATTATTCCACCATTACAATTCTCTCAATTTCTGTGAAATGTATATATTCTTAAAATATTGTGCATCAAAAAATAATTCACATTGAACACAAAACCTTAAAATACATTGTGTATTAACTCATAGTATCACTGAAAACATTAAAGCACCATTTACAGCACTAATAAAATTAAATCCAACTTTTGTTACTTTTAGGGGACCATCGCCTTAAAGAGGAAAACATATAAGTGTGCAAGCTAAACAACAGATAATGTTGTATGTTTGACAACAAAGAACAAAATTAATAAAGTGCAAACATAGGTCATTTCTGAAAGCACCTTTTAGCCACAAACCATGGATTCTGCCGTCAGGATTTTAGGCAATATATTGTAGATCCAAGTGATAATAATACAGAAAATAACTAAAACAGACTCATGTTTTTTTCTCCTTCTACATTCTGCATTTGGCGTATACATTTGTCCACTGTTGCATAAACTCGTCATTTTGCTCATACATTCAGTAAGTTTTTTTCCTCTATAAAGGCATGGTCCCCTAAAAGGAACGAAGCCTTAAAACCTGCAGGGGCAACATATCTATTTAC
Source organism: Porites australiensis (assembly GCA_022179025.1). Classification (NCBI taxonomy): domain Eukaryota; kingdom Metazoa; phylum Cnidaria; class Anthozoa; order Scleractinia; family Poritidae; genus Porites; species Porites australiensis. The sequence continues at coordinate 78,472 of BOPM01001042.1, read as the reverse complement.
TTCTCTAGCCTGATGAATTTCTTCAAGAAGGGACAACATAGGTAGCCAACTGAAGCATAGGATTTGCACCATCTTCTATGCATGCATTTTTAACCAGACAACAATGTACATTTAGGGATAACAAGTAACAAGCTGTCCAAGAATAGGCAGATGTTCATATCTTGAGGCTTGTTTCATGATGCACAACAAAAGTTTCTTAGCTCTAAATCAAAATTAAAGGAAATGTTGCTGTTCAATTTTGCCCCTGGTTCATATTTCACTCTACTTTGTTTTTGGCTAAGTAATGCATAACAATGAGATTGGAACAAAGGGAAAAAAAATGTGAACTAAGGATAAAACTGAACAACTCTTTATTCTAACAGCATTTCAATGCCACTGTTTTTATAGCTACCAAAAAAAATGCACCTAATGCTGAACATTAGGAGCATTATTGATATTTTTCAAACAATCAAATTTTTGTGGTTTCCTAAATGTGAAAAATATTACATGAAATATTTTAAAGGGTGTATGTAGCTTCATACCATGAATACCCTGGAGGTATATATCTTGCCGTCTCAATTTTTAAATTAACAGTTCCCTTTGACATTAAATTTAAAAGCAACTTCTCTCTAACATAACTCAAGTACACCTCAGCATGTTTGTTGTCATACAAAAGCTAAGTTTGTTTACAGATATTCACACCAATTAAAGCAATAATTGATGGCCATTCAATTTAAACATAGCTTTTAGGGAAAACATCTATAAATGATGGTAATAGAGAGTGGAGACTTATAGATTAAATCATGAAATTTATTGACTCAGTTAAGGAAAGAGGAAAAAAACTCATGTTAGGTAAGAAAACTGATATTTCCAATTATGTTAATTTCTTAATAAATCTTTTCGTTTCTGACCAATGCAATTTCACGTTTATTGTTTGCAAAACAGACAGGGCGGTTTTGACATTTATTCTCCCAGCACGACAAATATGCCTGGGTAGTGTAAATAACGATAGGACACGACACATATAAATTAAAAAACTTAACCACAGCTGAAAAGTACAAATAAAAGATTCGTTTACACTAAATTCATAACGAGACATGCAGCCTACACTTGTGCACAAATATTTTCCGTAACTTTTGTAAGTTACTAGAACAAACAGAGTTATTCATAATCGAGATTGCTTTGTAAATCAAAATATCGAAAAATGGGCAAACTCCTCCCTAAATCAAGCTTACAAAGCTCGAATATTAAATTCCATAGTGTTTTGTGAAAATAAATTGCGACCAAAAAAAATACTACCGATCTTTATTTCAGTCCTTTGAAAGTACTTTTCAACCAACCAGCAATGTACATGTATTAAGCTTAAGTATACAGGATAAGCTGTATATATATGACATTAAACTCAGAAAGGGTTAAAGAGTTACTATCATAGTACGTGGCTCGAGACGAAATGGATCAACATGAAAATCTCCGCTATCTTGATATTACAGGAGCAAGCAAGTTCAGTTAATTGCAGGATACTCGACAAAATTTTGCGCGAGAGATTAGCTTATCTTTCCTTAACAAGCAAGACACCAAAACCAGTGGAAATTTTGATAACAGGAAAACAAAATTGTTTGTTCGCTGTTAACTTGTACTTTTTCTGTTTCGGTAAATAGGACCGAAGTGGAAAAAATATGCTTTTAGTTAACAAGTTCACACGTTTCTCTGCGTCTTCACGATTTGATTGCCACGTTTGAAAGCAAAGTGATCCGGCGTTCAGAAATTGTTATTTTACCAGGAAGAGAAAATAATTCAACGAAATCTCGAGAGGAGAGCCACTCGAATGTGCCAAAACTAAGGGCTAACTGAATGATAAAAGCTTTCATGCAATGATTTTGAAGACAGTTACAGAGATCATCAACACAGGCGCTTACCCTTCCACTTAGTTGCGCGGAGCCATTTTGAACCAAAGCACAGACCATAGGCGGAAGATGGGTGTCCACTCCTCCAATCACACTAAAGCCAAAACCACCAAGAGGATGCCTTTCAAGTTCTACATATCTATCATGAGCCATTACTCTCCTTCCAGCGCTACACGCGGCGAATACATTTCTTGTCACTGCAGCGCGACATTCAATTTCAAGCATCACCCGGTGAGGGTGCCTCGGAGAATTCCGAATACTACCGGAAGATTTACGAATGTTCACGATTGTTTCCCGGATCGGATTGATTGTCACGCTCTTATTGATGTTGGGGGCCGACCATTTAACTCTTGACGGTGGGGTGGGTGATTTGAAAAAAGATTTCCTGCAAGCGCTTGTCGGAAGAAAAAAATTGCATGCAGCACAAATGTAATAGAAAGCTTATGGAAAAAAAAGGGAAAAAATATCCTGCCCACCAGATTGCTAGAAAAAAATTCTTGATGACCAGAAATCACCCACCCCCTCCCTCAAGAGTTAAATGGTCGGCCCTTATTTGTCGGCATTCGCTATTTTCTTTTCGTAATACCTGGGCGTAATACTTCCTCCCAATCCTCCCATGAAATTCCGGCTATACGTCATGACCTTTGAAATCTCGAATGCAATAAAACTTACCTGAGATTAGCATCAAGTGGGTTTGTCGCAATATGTAAGAATATAATGGGGTAATCTATAATCCGATTAAATCAAATCAAGTCTCAAATTTTTCGACAAAAACACTCCAAAACATCTAACCGGAAAAAGCATTAGGATGTAACTCGAGCCAACAAAAACCTGTATTTCCGGTACCTACGTCATCACGTGACCCTCACAGGAGGACAACGAAAAGCTCACACAACTTATGCCGAACGCAACAGACGGGTACGTGGGAAGTTTACCTCTATCATGCTGGAAAAAACTTTGTGGGAGCGTTTCTTAGATACGGTAGAGCCTCATCTACCTGAACACCTTCACTGGAATGAAATATGCGTAAGTTTCGAGCCATTTTTACATGCTATTTAATAAAGCGGGTATTAACGTATAGGCTGCTTCATTTTGCAACATAAAGCTTACCGGTACCGGTAAGTGAACTTGTGCCGCAGTCAAAGCGTTATGCAATCTTATTCTTTTTCATTCTCTTTCTAGTGGACATTTGTTTATTATCTGGCTGAAGCAAGGCGCCATATTCATCGATGGTGCAGAGGAATGGAAGCTTGGGAGGCAAGATAAACTTTATTTTTTTCGAACATGTGAAAACTCAGTTTTACTGGGACTTATAAATAAGCTTACACCTGTGCATGTGAGGTTATTCTTTAAGAGAAAGTTGTTTCTATTGATTTGGTCACTGTAGCTTTCCTTTAAAGAAAATTCTCTCGCCCAGTAATCCATGGTTTTAAGTTATTTTAAGCTGTTAGGTTATCGAGAATTGTGACACAACGTCCAGGGTTTACGTAAAGGTCATTCAGTGCCACACAAGAATTGAACTTCCTAAGTGACATTTGAACGTCAATTTTCGGAGAATGTTTCCCGGAACATTTAGACTATTTTGACTAGTTACTGTTAAATTCTGAAAATAAGCCCCTCCAAGTATAAGCCCCCCATTCCGGTAACAAAAAACCCTCCGTGTTAAATCGCCCCTCCACATATTAGCCCCCCCCCTCGGGGGGTTGTACTTGGAAAATTGCCCTCAAATACAAAGTAAAACAAAGCAAGCACGGTAAATTTCCTTCCAACTATAAGGCTAGCCCAATCAATTTTGAAATGCAAATTTCCCTCTGTAGATAAGCCCCTCCAAATTTCCCTGCTAGCAGAGGTCTCTCACGACGAGGCAAAAATGAGAGAAAGGAGAGAGACCTCTGCCGGCTTCCGACGCGTTTCCTTAACAACCAGTGACGTTTTTCTCACGTGTGACACAACCCACAGAACCGGTTTGCGCGCGAAACTTCAGCTGAAGGCGGGGGTATATGTTGTGGAGAATTCTTCGCAATGTGAAACGATGCCGAGAACTCCACAATCTCGCAAATTTGGGGAAAGCGCGTCACCTCGGGCGCCCATTAAACCAGTTGGGTCTGGAAAAGACGTTAGATGCCTTTTGTGTGGTTTAGATTTTAAAGGTGAAAGGTGTTGACAGGCCAAACACGACTCATAAGCTCGTGATAGTGTGATACGTGACCTTATAGTTTTGCTCTAACAAGGATATCTCCCAGCCATTTTGCTCTTTTATATGAAATGATCGGAGGCTCGTTGTATATTTCTCTCAGTAGTGGTTGATAAGTGCCATTTGCTCATTAAAATGTTTTTAAGGTTCGGCAAAGCAGGGTGGTATGTGGTAACGAAAGGCAGAATTTTCTTTCGCACTTCATTGTTCTTTTGTAAAGCTGACTTCCGTTCGGTAAATTTAACCTCAGAGGTGAGTTTTTGTATGGGATTGTGAGGGTAACCTCTAGCGCGAAGGCGTTTTTTGAAGTTGTAGATGTTCTCATAGAAGGATTTAGCTGAGGAGTTCAAAGGAGAGACAACTAAAACCACTGGTTCTGCAGAGAAGAGATCCTTGTAATTGTAAACAACAGATAACTCGGCCGCCACTCGTACTGCTAGTTGGTAAATTAAAAATTTGCCGTAGCCCATCAGGAGACACGCAAACGTATCGCGTCCTTTAAGGACTTTTCTTTGTAGGGAAGTTATTTCTTTTATATATACGTTTGTCGCCAAGCTTAGAAACGGACGATTTTATGGCTTGATCAAAGTGAGAAATTTCGAAACTCGCGGATCTCATGAAAGACATAATTCACTGTGGGCTCAATAATTGTCAGCGTACAGTTTAACAAGGCACGCGCATTACATATTAAACGTAACCGGTTTTAAAAACCGGTAAGTTTCGACCAGAAATCTGGTCGGTGGCTTCATCAAACAACGCGTCGGAAGCCGGCAGAGCTCTCTCTCCTTTCTCTCATTTTTGCCTCGTCGTGAGAGACCTCTGCTAGCAGGGAACTCCAAATATAAGCTCCTCCAAAAATAAGCCCCTCAAAAAGGGTCTTTGAAAAATATAAGCCCCGGGCCTTATTTTCGGAATTTTACAGTATTCCCAATGTATTCCATCACATAGCATACAGTATGGTGATACGGTGGAATACATTTCGTTCCTAATCAGATTACAGTCGACTCCAGCTAACTCGAATCTTCAAGGGAAATTGAAAAAAGGTTCGAGTTATCGGGAGTTCAAAGAAAATAGCTGAGAATAGGGAAAAAAACAGTTTTTACTGCACATTGAACGTCTTAATCACATCTAATTGTAGAAATGTCAAGTGAAAATTAAAAGATACTTCTAGATTATAATTCAGAACGTAACGTAACAAAACATAGCCTAAATAGAGCATGCGTTTTACTGTTTTGAGAAGAAAAGCTGCTTTATGTTAGCCTGTGACAATCAACATCAGCCTCCACTAGTAAACTATACTCCTACAACACGTCAATAGGAAATCCAAAATTCAATGTTTCAGACACCAGTAGACGGCCTTTTTCCCAGCTTTTTAAGGGCTCAAAACAAGGTTCGAGTTATCAAGGGTAAAATTATATAGACAATTACCTGAGGGGAGACGAAAATTGGTTTGAGTTAGGGGGAGTTCGAGTTATCAAGAGTTTGAGTTACCCAGGGTAAAATTACAGTGAATGTATGACAGTAATCCAGGGGAAATCGATTTGGGTTCAAGTTAGCGCGAGGTTCGATTTAGCGAGGGTTCGAGTTATCAGGAGTCGACTGTATTTTCAAGTTGCAACTTGTGGAGCGCAACAACTTAACAACAGCTATTATGTAAGTTACAGTAGTGTTCTGACTCATTCAACTTCTTCTAACTCTATATTGAATGGGATATCAAAAAATAGCTAGATATTAAGATGGAATCCATCATGAAATTGAGTAATTTTAATTTTCAGTGGACAAAAACCTTGTATCAGAATAATTTTAAGAACCATTGTCTCAGAAATATATTTAATATATTTCTAAGAAAATGGTAATTGTGGAAAGACTGTGGATTCCTTGTAAGCAGCCACCTTCCGTAAGTGACTGCTATTGTTGGCATTTTGATAAGTCATTCACGGGAGATTTAACTGGTTTTTTATTTTTTCAGCCCACTCAAAATAAACCAGCAGCTGGCAATTTTGCTACTTTCAGGGGATAATTGGCTGCATACTCACCACTCAATTTTGAAAAATAATATTAAGTAAAAACTACTTGGGATGAATCCTTTGGTGCTTTATACTCTTGTTAACCTTCTTTCTTCTGCAAAATATTTTGACTGGGCTGTATTTGATTAATATTATTTATCTATTTATGTTGCAGATTGTTGTAAACACAGTCACCTACTGTTTTTGCGTCTGGCTTATGACAGAAGTTCTTCGATGGGTGATTGGCTGGGCCTTCTTCCGAGAAAAAAGTAAGATTTAAGGTGCATTTTCAGTTTCATAATAAGTACAATAATTAAAATTTTAATTTAAAGTTAATAAATACCTAGTGCCAAATTGTAACAATAACCATACATGTATAAAGTCAACTCTCGCCTTGCAGACACCCCACGATAACAGACATCCCAGTAATATGGACAGCAACTAAATCCCGGGCAAAAATAAATTACAGACATAATAAACTCCTGCTGTTACGGACTCTCACTAATGAGGACACCAAATAAAGGACCCTAGTACAAAACGTATCATGTTGGCTCCCTCGCGCCTGGGGTTCCCTGAGGCTGTCTATCACTCCTTCAAAATCTAGCTGCATTGCAAGTTAAGGCCCTTTGCAACCCAGTTAAAATGAGAGGCGGAAGATCAAGGGTATGGCTTATTGACATGACATTAAAAGATGAAACCCTGAAAGGCAAAAAAGGCACTCATGGTTATCTGTGTCAAGGGGAAAACCACTCGTTATTCATTCATTATCCATTCATTATCAATTCAAATGCTTTCAAGAAACCATTCAAAGTGTTTGACTGCCTGTTGAAGAGGTTGAATATTTGTCCACAATATATTGGCACGCCCTAACTTTGTTGATGAGAATTGAAGAGTGTGCTTTTTGAGGGATAAAAAAAATAATTTCTACATATGCATGAGGAAATTTTTAGAGCATAAGATGAAATGTTTCCTCTGTAGTCCAAACAAATAATAATTATTTCCTTGATTTCTTTGGACTCCCATTACAAATCAATCTTTCCATATCATTTACTCATTTACTGATTCTAATCCATTAGAAATGAGTGTTTAATACTATTTTATCCTTAAAGTGTAATGAAAATGATCAACGCTGCAATTTGCAATTTTAGGTGTCACAGAAAGAGTGAAGAAAGGGTTTTTTAAGTTAGTGAGAAGATTACCATACTTGAAAGACAGGGTAAGAGATATCTATATCTGTCCTCCCATCCACAAAAATTACGTATACATTGCGTTACATTTTGTACATACATGTATCAACAACATGTTTGTTGTATCAAACCGTGCTTCAATGATTGCTGACTGATACTAGAGCTCTCAATGTATTTACCTCTACCCTGAATGGATATTTGCTGTCCAGCCAATTTTATTGAAGGTTACCAGTATCCCCCCTGATGTTAAGTCAGATTTTTCTTGATCCAATGGTAATGACGTACAGCAGTGCCCTTTGTCTTTAACTGTCAACAGATAGCGAGTGAAATTCAGCAGTCAGTGGATGCAATGGAGAGGACAGCCTTTCCAGTGAGAGAAGGAGAAACTTTTCACATGAGGGTAGGTTACATGTAGATAGTGAATAGTTAGGTCTGATGGTCATGTGCAGTGCATTAAATCACTTACACTGTAAATTGAAACTATAAAATTGTGGTTGTGGTTGGAGGTGGAAGCTGTTGACAAGGTTAAGTGTACAGCTGTATTTGTAAAGAAAGTAAGCTTTCATTGCATCAAACCTCTGTTAGAAAGCTTACACTGTGCATCTGTGTTTAATGGTCACAAGTCTGGTGTAGACTACTGAGGTCTGAGAATTGCCTAGAACATTTTGAGTATGATTAGGAGGCTGTTAATTGCTGATTTTTACTAGAATGAAGTGCAAGAGAGCAAGAGCAAGATTCAGTTGAGAACAATACTTAAGACTTTTCTTGCCTGTTGAGCAACTTGTGATAGAAAATACCAGCAACCCCTGCTATTACCATCCAATAGTTCACTTGTTAAAAAGTGGTCACCTACACAGTATGTATTTAACTGACCTACAAGTATCACTGTTGCCATGTAAATACATCAGGTAGGTAGGGAATCAAACAGTTAGGAATTTCTTTTGGTTCAATTTTTTTTATTTTATTATGAAAGTGACGGGGGTGACCTTCATACGTAGCCTGGAGAAATCCCTGGCCCCCCATCATTTTTGACAGCCCTGAATAATGTATATACCGGTATGTATACAATATCAGCAGCTTTTACACTGTAATTATGTGGAATGTGAGTGTGGTGTACATGTACAGTGTATTATAATATGCGTCTGGTATGACACAAATAGTTGATATTTATTTATTTATTTTTCTCACTTTGAATAAATTTTTTTCTCTGCTTTTTTTTCTAGCTGCCAACAAAAGGAATGAAAGAGGTAACTAAAAGGAATTTTCTATTTTTCATGTTTGCACGGTTATAAGTGCTCATTAATTTGAGGAACACAAAAAGTATTTGTTTGTTTTGTTCATGAAAATAAAAAAACAGTTTTCCTTCGCAGTAGCCAGAAACTGATACCATTAAGGTGCAGCCATCATCAGCAATTTCAATTTTCTTTCTTTCTCAACTCCAAACCATCAATGAAAAGATGTACTACTACATACCTGTTTATCACTCTAGCACAATATTTTATTCTATATTTTTATTGTACTTTTATTTTACTATCTATAGAAAGAACTCCTGAAAGAAGTTGATGATTACTTGAAAATGGGTATGTTGGCCCTGTATCATTCGTAATCTATATTTCAGGATATGCTGTTGAAGTTTTAAGTACAAGAAGTACAGACTCTGAATTGGATAGTGTGTGCAATGAGGTAGCACATGGTTGGAAAGTGATGGAGGAAGAAAACTGTGGTTGAAAAGCAAAATTCAGACGTGCGTTTTCATGCTTGTAACTTCACTACCACTGACTTTTGGGTGCAAACTTACTGGCATCTATCGAGTTTCCTTAAAGTCCTTACAGAGGAGAAAAAAATTACACATCCAATTTACACATTATTATTAGGTTTCTGCTGTTCAGTATAATATTGATATATCATTGATTCTCAGGTAATGTAAAGTGGCAGGAAGGTCGGGTTTCTGGAACAGTTTATTGTGGAAGTAAAGAACTCACTGATTTGCTTACTAAGGTATTTTTTGGACTTAAAGTGGAGTGGTATTTTACTGGTAAAATGCTTTCCAATTTGTTTTAGTGGTCAATACCATTTGAAAATGCCAAGAGTTTATGATTTATACCAATCATCCAATCAAAAGTGCTTTAATGTGTAGTGACTTATTGAACTCATGTATAATTTACAATATTATATGATAATATTAAAATACATAACATGGTACACAAGAAGGCTGCCACATCAGGGAAAATGCTCTTACTTTAAATTCACATTGGTAATAAAATATCCTCTCCCCCCCAAAAAAAACAGACAGAATTTGTTTTAATACTATTTACGTCTGTGTACTGTGATCAGAATTTTTGTGTGTGTTTGTGTTGTAGGTATATGCAAAGTTTGCTTGGTCCAATCCTCTTCACGTTGATATCTTCCCAGATGGTGAGTAGTACATTGTATTTTTTCCCTTCTATTAGATAATGATTTGCTGCTAAAGAAAGAAAAGCTATATAATTATTATATACATTCTCATTGCCACCTATCATGTCAAGGCTGGCTAATTAATGTAGTAATTTATTTTCAACTGATCATCAATTTATTGTTACTTTTATTCCAAACAGTACGGAAGATGGAAGCCGAAGTTGTCCAGATGTGTGTTAATATGTTCAAGGGAGGAAAGGAAGCTTGTGGAACGGTAAACACACTAATGACTGCCATTAGAGAGCCTATGGATATGGCACTATAGAAATCCTTATTATTATTAATATTATTATTACTTTTCGTACATTTACAACACAACTGTGAGAGCAGTATGTCATAGTTTTTAATCTTGCATTTATAACCTTGCTTCACTGGATGGTGCGTGGCTTTCCTCGAGTGATGTGTGAACCCTGGTCACTTTGAAAGAAATACAATACATTGGCAGCACAAGAAAAAATGCCAGATCATTGTTTTAAACTTTCTTATTTCCTAACCTCTTACAGCCATTTTTAGCATATCTCAAGATTGGGAGAAAAAGGAGTCACAAATCTAACTTGAGTCCACTTTTTCTCTTCAATTTAGATTAGATATTTCATTTTTCAGTAGACTAATGCATTACTTGCACTGTAAGTATCTCCAGTTCATTGGTAAGTTTTTCATGGTGAGATTTGGCAATTTACAATGGCCATTAGCATTCAAAAAAATTCTAAATATCAAAATGCAAATTATCCTCTTTGGTTCTTACACTGTACATAATTATTATCTATATCAGGAGTGCAGGCAAGTTCGCTTTGGATGATCTATTCTAAATTCTCCTGAGCTCTTTAATCAATTAAACATAGGTGTTATTTAATGTTGCTGTGTTTCATGGCTAAATGGTGATAATCTCTGCACACCTTAGATGACCTCTGGAGGTACAGAGAGTCTTCTGTTGGCTTGCAAGTCTTACCGTGACTGGGCCTATGATCGTGGAATTGAAAGGCCTGAGATGTGAGTCCCAATTTTGCTGTAAAAAAAACTAAATAATTTGAACTTGATGCCTTGCATCGGCTCCAATGAGTTGGCAGCTTTACTGACTCTGAAGCGAACTGAAATGTACATGCTTATATTATAAGTAGCTTCGTGTTCCTGTCTTGGCTACTATTGTTTTCAGTGGATGAGCAATGTCTGACCAAGATGACCATTTGTACGGACAAACTTTTAGTTGGCCGTTCATTTTGACTGGTCAAGTGCATGACTTTTAAATGAATGAGTGGAAAAAAAATAATGCACATTAATTCTGTAAACCAAAAAAAAAAAACAGCTAAATCATAAAATATTTAGCCATTTTGCAGATATAAATTCGGAGCTGGCTTTATGAATGCCACTTAACAGTCAGAAACTAGCCATGACCAAGTCCTTTAGCCAGATCTCTTGTCGATGAATGATCAAGCAAAAACTTGTCTGGCTAGTCAAGATGCCCGATCACTGTCCAAGAATTATTTTTAACCCTGAAACTATACGCTGTCAGTGGGTGAAGCAGCTTCTGAGTTCAAACATGAGTAATTTTCAAATGTACATGTATTTGGCTCTTCCCTTTCCTTTTTATTCATCCTTCTGCTACGTACTACTACGTGTATGACACAATAGACCCATTTGGCTAACTCATTGTTGTACCCAATTCAAATCTCCCGGGGTTTAGATTGTGTATTGTATTTGCTTTATATTGAGGCATTCACATTTAAATGATATGGAAATTCCTGCAACAAAACGTTTTATTCCCAAAGGGTTTGAATTGGATACAACATTGAGTTAGCTAAATAGGTCTATTCTTGTAAAAATATTTGAATCTTATTGTTTTCTTCTTTTTTTTTCAGTGTGGCACCAGTTAGTGTACATGCAGCTTTTGATAAGGTATTTCAATATGTTCATCACATCCCTCTTTAGTTATTTATCGTATTTCTGTTTTTGTTTTTTAGGAGGGGGGTGTTTTGTTATGCAATTTATGGCCCCTCTTCTGCTGGCAATTTTGTTTTGTCATTGTTACATAGAACTATAATTCCTGAATTAACTTTCAGTGTTAAAGGTTCTCCAAGGTGCAAAGAAAGTCAGTTGTACAGCCTGCCATTCGGGCAAGCTGTAACTTGCATGTACTAGCCCACAAGTCAGCCCCAAAACCCTTTTTGATTAGCAGGATTGATTACAATCCTTCTGTAATTTGATTTTCCCCAAAACACAGCACTTGCCCATCAGGCAAGTTAAGAACAAAAATCACTAGCCCGATAGCAAAATCCACTAGCCCCGCGCTATCGGACACGACTTTCTTTGCACGCTGTTTCAGGGACCGCGCAGCAAGTTTTCGAGTGGGGGGGCTAAAGAAGAATGCATGAAGGAAAATTTGGGGGGGGGAGGGGACATGCTTGTGGATTTC